>CM026214.1:12397014-12522896 GCA_014839995.1 Xenentodon cancila | reverse complement strand
CAGAGGTGGGACTGCAGGTCAGGATGTCAGCAGGTCTCCAACAGAGATGTCTACACAGACAGGTGGAGGTAACACTGGGTGGTCAGAGGTGGGACTGCAGGTCAGGATGTCAGCAGGTCTCCAACAGATGTCTACACAGACAGGTGGAGGTAACACTGGGTGGTCAGAGGTGGGACTGCAGGTCAGGATGTCAGCAGGTCTCCAACAGAGAAGTCTACACAGACAGGTGGAGGTAACACTGGGTGGTCAGAGGTGGGACTGCAGGTCAGGATGTCAGCAGGTCTCCAACAGAGAAGTCTACACAGACAGGTGGAGGTAACACTGGGTGGTCAGAGGTGGGACTGCAGGTCAGGATGTCAGCAGGTCTCCAACAGACATCTACACAGACAGGTGGAGGTAACACTGGATGGTCAGAGGTGGGACTGCAGGTCAGGATGTCAGCAGGTCTCCAACAGATGTCTACACAGACAGGTGGAGGTAACACTGGGTGGTCAGAGGTGGGACTGCAGGTCAGGATGTCAGCAGGTCTCCAACAGACGTCTACACAGACAGGTGGAGGTAACACTGGATGGTCAGAGGTGGGACTGCAGGTCAGGATGTCAGCAGGTCTCCAACAGACATCTACACAGACAGGTGGAGGTAACACTGGGTGGTCAGAGGTGGGACTGCAGGTCAGGATGTCAGCAGGTCTCCAACAGAGAAGTCTAGACAGACAGGTGGAGGTAACACTGGGTGGTCAGAGGTGGGACTGCAGGTCAGGATGTCAGCAGGTCTCCAACAGAGAAGTCTACACAGACAGGTGGAGGTAACACTGGGTGGTCAGAGGTGGGACTGCAGGTCAGGATGTCAGCAGGTCTCCAACAGAGAAGTCTACACAGACAGGTGGAGGTAACACTGGGTGGTCAGAGGTGGGACTGCAGGTCAGGATGTCAGCAGGTCTCCAACAGATGTCTACACAGACAGGTGGAGGTAACACTGGATGGTCAGAGGTGGGACTGCAGGTCAGGATGTCAGCAGGTCTCCAACAGATGTCTACACAGACAGGTGGAGGTAACACTGGATGGTCAGAGGTGGGACTGCAGGTCAGGATGTCAGCAGGTCTCCAACAGAGACGTCTACACAGACAGGTGGAGGTAACACTGGGTGGTCAGAGGTGGGACTGCAGGTCAGGATGTCAGCAGGTCTCCAACAGATGTCTACACAGACAGGTGGAGGTAACACTGGGTGGTCAGAGGTGGGACTGCAGGTCAGGATGTCAGCAGGTCTCCAACAGAGAAGTCTACACAGACAGGTGGAGGTAACACTGGGTGGTCAGAGGTGGGACTGCAGGTCAGGATGTCAGCAGGTCTCCAACAGAGACGTCTACACAGACAGGTGGAGGTAACACTGGGTGGTCAGAGGTGGGACTGCAGGTCAGGATGTCAGCAGGTCTCCAACAGAGAAGTCTACACAGACAGGTGGAGGTAACACTGGGTGGTCAGAGGTGGGACTGCAGGTCAGGATTTCAGCAGGTCTCCAACAGAGAAGTCTACACAGACAGGTGGAGGTAACACTGGGTGGTCAGAGGTGGGACTGCAGGTCAACCTGCAGCTCTTGAGTCTCTGGTCTACAAATGTTTGGTAATTTAAATGTTTTTGAGATGGTTGTTTTCTTGGCTTTTAGTCCCAGTTGAGCAGGTTTTCAGGGTTTTTATCATAGAAACAGTCTCACTTTTAATTGATGTTCTTATTTTGTTCTTCTGCTCCATCAGGTTGATTGTTTTTAGTTTCATATGTTTCCTTGTTTCTGTCCAATCCAACAGCACTTTGGTCCACTGCTTGTTTTCAATGTGAAATATCAGCCAGCTGTGACCTGAACCCTGTCAGACTTGAACCCTGGACCCTCAGATTAAAAGTCTGATGCTCTTCCAGCTGAGCTACTCAGGTTGCAGTCTGAGCGTTTTGTACTTTCTTTTCTTCATGTTTTTACAAATATAAAGCCTTTGAGATGTTTAGCAGAGTCCTGAAGGAACTTGGATTGGTTCTTCCTCCTGAACATGACAGGAAGTGCTGCTCAGTTCTTGAAACTTTGCAGGTTTTTCTTCCTTTAAAGTCTTTCTGCTTGAATAAAAAGACAGTCTTCAGATGTTCAGTATAAATTGTAGAAATGTTGTAAAACCTGGGCTAAACAGAAAACCTAACATAGAAAGTGTAAAACAGGATAAAAAGAAGACATTTGTTAAAAGCCAGATAAAAAAGGTCTTCAAACTTTAGACATTAACTTAAGGATGCAACTCCAGCTGCCTTCATTCAACCGCTTCTTCAGTCCAGTCTGTACAGAACCCAGTCTGTGCAGAACCCAGTCTGTGCAGAACCCAGTCTGTGCAGAACCCAGTCTGTGCAGAACCCAGTCTGTACAGAACCCAGTCTGTGCAGAACCCAGTCTGTGCAGAACCCAGTCTGTGCAGAACGCAGTCTCTGCAGAACCCAGTCTGTGCAGAACCCAGTCTGTGCAGAACCCCTCGGTACCTTCCAAACTTCAGAAAAAATAAAACAGGCATATTTAGGAAAAGTCAGGGACTGACAGACGGTGGATTTTGTTTGTCTCACATGTAAAAGGTTGCTGGTCGACCAAGCTGGAACTCTGGATCAGGACTGACCAGTTTCCAGGTGAACAGAACAGATGTTCCTCTGGAAGATCCACAGCACAGTTTCATCGTAGAAGATCTTCATCAACGATGCGTCTGTGTGTATCAGTGACGTCACACCATCCTTCCTCCACCAGTCTTTCCTCTGGTCCAGCTGCAGCACTGAGAAGCTTCTTCAGCAGGCAAACAGCAACTGCTGATGGTGTCTGGAAAAACATTTCTGCTTCAACCTTGAGACGCCATGAAAATACTTGAACTGAATAACTTCAAAACTTCAGTTTGAGTCACACAGGATGTGGAACAAAACAAGTCCAAAACCTCGGAGCAGACTTGTGACTAAACTGTGAACAGTCAAACACTAATGAACAACTCAGGCGGAGCAGGCGGAGCAGGCGGAGCAGGCGGAGGACTGACGTCGTCGTGTCCCAGTGGTTCATTTTGCTCCGACCTGGTCTGGAAGATCTGAGGATGGAGCTTAGCTGAGAGCAGGCAGCTTGTACTAACTGAGCATCATCTGAACACAGCAGTTTTTTCTGGTTTCCCACAGAAACAACATCTGGAACAGGAGGTCCTGCTGCAGCTGCTCCAGCGTGGATCTGATGAAGGACCATTATTCCTATATCATTCCAGGTGGAAGACGGCCGGCAGCTCCAGCAGACTTCAGTCTGGCAGCAGGTCATGTGACCACAGGTCCCAGCAGAGCTCTGCTGGTCCTGGTTTCAGCTCTGGCAGCTCGTTCCAGATTTGATCGAATGAATGTAAAGTTTTTATACAGTTTGTGTAGACAACAGAAACTCTTTCAACTGGTCACTTACCAAACATTCACAAAGTCTAGCAGAACAGAAGACTCGGATGTGGACCTGGAACTATTCAGGTCTGCAGGATCATCTGCCTTGAAGAAAGGAGGAACAAAAGACCACTTTTATACATAAACACTTGAATTTGTCTTTAAGGAGAGAATAAAAATATGTCTGTTCAAAACAGGCCCTAAACTGTCTGGATCTGCAGATTTGTTCCAGATTTGGAATATTTGACATTTCTGACTCTGAAACTGGTTCAAGAAAATGAATAAGTGATCACATGTGTAAATAAAAGCAGAGATTACGTCTCCAGTGTGTTTGAGCTAGAGGTAAGATCTTAAGCCCAAGCCCGAGCCCGACCTAAAATGTCCTTCATTACGGTCGGGTCGGGTCGGGTCGGATCGGGTCGGGTCGGGTCGGGTCGGGTCGGGTCGGGTCGGGTCGGGCTCGGGCTCGGGCTTCTATCTCGCTGACTTTTTTTTAATAAATATATGTTTATAAGAATGTATACTAAAACGATGTGTGGAATGTGGATACTAAACTAAGGAATACTTGTTATAAAATAAATAATTTGGATAAAACAGAAGGCGCTGTAATGTAATTGCTATTTATCTACTATACGAGCGCAGAGCCAGAGCTCATCCTAACCCTAACTACTATACGATGGCACGTGAACGCGCCCTCTTAATAATCTTCCCCTCCACAAGTCCGCATCTTTTTTGACTCGGTTTCCCTGATTATGGAGGAGCAAGAAGTCGAGGATAAACTAAAGACGGGGGAACTTAAACAGCAAACACACACCGGGAAGAGTGAGGTGTGGAAAAGCTTCAACTTGATAATGTAAAATGCTCCAGAAACTTGCGTTGGCGTCGCTGAATGTCGTCAACGTGGCGCTTTGCTTTCATACGAGAGCAAAAAGACCGGCACCTCGACGCTGAGCAGGCGTTTAAACCTGACATTTTTCCCCGTCAACTCTTTAAAAAATATGAAATGTCGGGTTTGCTTCGGGCTCGGGCCTGCAAATCAAGTTAATTGGTCGGGCTCGGGCCGGGTCGGGCTTTAATACCCGCGGGCCTGGGTCGGGTCGGGCTGGATTTTTTAGGCCCGATCTTACCTCTACCGCCAGCCACGCTCCACCATCAGGAAACCCCCCACAAGGGGGCACCAGAGTCCCGAGGGGGCCGACACACGCCCCCAGCCGCAGGTCGGACATAAAGGCGGCCCCAGCGAGGCCCCCGACCAGGGAGCCACGACGGCAATGGACACCCAATATCCGCCCCCGCGCCACATGTGTGGCGCCTAACCCTAACCCTGGCGCAGCCGGCCCCATCAATCATTGTTACTGTCACTGTGGATAAGGGGCCCTGCAGCCGCCAGCGCCACCCCACCCCCACCATCAGCAGGAGCAGCACCGCAGCTCCGGGGCGACAGGGCAGCCAATGGTTTGAAAAAGGAAAAGAAAAGGCAAAATTCAAACTTAATCAAACTATCAAGGCAAGAGAGATCAGAGCAAGACACCGATAACGATAACAACCACAAAGGTTTTCACCCCCCACTTTTGGAAGTAGTTTAGCCGATTTTCAGGCTAATGATCAGTCTGCCAATTTCTTTTTTTTTGAACTTGTACTTTATTAAATTTTTTTGGTACAATATTACAAATATGTGTACAATGTGGACAGAGGCATTATAACATATAGAGATGGCATCTTCACATTAACAGAAATTGTTCAACAATCAGCAATCACAAGAAAAATAAGATAAGAAATTCAAGAAAATTAAATCATGTACGAATCCTCTACAATGCAGCCTGTAATTTTTTACAACCAACCTTTAGTCTCGGATATATTTTGCAACACAAGCCCATCTTTGAGTAAATTTGTCCATTTTCAGCTGTAAACTTGCAGTCATTCGCTCCATTAAATATACTTGTTTAAGTTTTTGGAGCCATTGAGCTTTTGTTGGCGCCTCCTCCTTTTTCCATCCATCCATCCATCCATTATCTGTACCCGCTTTATCCGTTTCCGGGTCACGGGGCTCTGTCGGAGCCTATCCCGACGCATATCAGGCGAAAGGCAGGGGTCCACCTGGACAGGTCGCCAGTCCATCCAGGGCCACATACAAACAACCAATCACACTCACACCTAGGGAGAATTTAGAAAGATCAATTAACCTACTCTGCATGTTTTGGGACTGTGGGAGGAAGCCGGAGTACCCGGAGGAAACCCACGCAAGCACGGGGAGAACATGCAAACTCCACACAGAAAGGAGAATTGAACCGGGAACCTTCTTGCTGTGAGGCAACAGTGCTAACCACTAAGCCACCGTGCTGCCTCCTCCTTTTTCCAGTTTATTGTAATCATTTTTTTGGCTATTAAAAGAAATATCTTTACGATGTATGACTGTTCTGGGTTTAGCTCTGCTTTTTTAGTAAATCCTAGTAGAAATAATAGTGGTTCAAAAGGAATATCTGTTCGTAACATCATTTCCATTTCTGTCTTTATACTCTTCCAATAGTCTTGGATTGCAGGGCAGTCCCAGAAAACATGCGTCAGGTCTCCCACTTTTCCACATTTTCTCCAGCAGAGTTGCAATGAGGGTGATTTCAGAAATCTAGAGATGACCAAAGGGGTATTGAAATATCTCATCATTAATTTCCAGTTGAATTCTTTCCACATTTGGCTGTTAAGTCCTTTATGGCATGTTGTACACAGATCCTCCCAAATTTCATCGTCTATAATAGCGTTTAGTTCTAGCTCCCACTTTTCTTTGATGTATAATGTGTTCTGCGTATCACCCATCATAAGTCTCTTATAAATATTTGAAACATGTTTCTTATGTGGTAAACCTTTTTCCTGAATACTTATAAAGTATTCTTCAATTGGGTTGGGCATTTTGTTCTTTGAACCTTTTTCATTATGACTCATGATATAATGTCTGATCTGGAAATATTTGTGAAGATCACTAGACGGGAGTGAGAACTGTTCCTTTAACTGTGAAAATGATTTAATATCTGCTTCTTTAAGTAATTGGTTAAGTGTGCAAAGGCCTTTTTCTTTCCAACATTTAAAACCACTGTCCCAAACTGAAGGAAGGAATTCTATATTCCCAGAGATTGGCATTGCTCTTGAAATTGACTGTGGTCCTCCAAATTTTTTTCTAACTGTCGTCCAGATGCTCAGAGTGTGACGGATCCATTCATTTTTAATATTAATTTTTCTAATTATTTTTTGATTCAGGAATGGGAGAGTTTCTAAGGAGACTCCATTAGTGGTACTTTGTTCAATCTGTTTCCATCCAGTTTCTCCCTCCCCTCCAATCCAGGTCACCACTGTAGTGAGTTGTGCTGCAAAGTAGTAAGTTCTGAAACATGGCAAGCCCAGTCCACCCCTATCTTTCGGAAGAAACAAGGTCTTTAGCCTGATTCTGGGTCTTTTATTTTGCCAAATAAAATTAGAAATCAACCTATCAAGCATGTCAAAGATCTTTACTGGGACTTTCACAGGGAGAGCTTGAAACAGAAACATAAACCTAGGAAGCAAGTTCATTTTGATCGTTTCAACTCTTCCCAACAACGAGAGCGGGAGAATCTCCCATCTTTTTATGTCACTTCTTATTTGACTAATCAGCTTGCTATAATTGGCATCAAATAGCTGTGCGGGATTGGGTGTAATTGTTAATCCGAGGTATCTGAAACCTTGCCTGGGCCAGTGGAAGGACGTGATGTTGTTCAGTTCTGATGGCCAAATTCCTGTAATCATCAGAGCCTCAGACTTACTTTCATTAACTTTGTATCCTGATACTAGACTATAGTTGTTCAGGGAATCTAAAAGTGCAGGTATAGAAGACAGAGGATCGGATATGAAGAGTAGTACGTCATTTGCAAATAAGGCCACCTTATGACCTGTACCATTATCATCCTCTATACCTTTTATTTGGATGTTTTGGCGAATGGTCTCTGCCAGGCCTTCAATACTAATGGCGAAGAGGATAGGTGACAGGGGGTCTCCCTGCCTCACCCCCCTCTCGATCCTAAAAATCTCCGAACAGAAGCAGTTCACTCTAATTCTAGATTTGGGTTCTTTATAAAACACGCTGATCCAATTAAAAAATTCGTCTTTAAAGCCCATCTGCAGAAGTGTTTGTTTCAGAAATGTCCAGTCCACTCTATCGAATGCTTTCTCAGCATCTAAGCTTAGAAACATTGCAGGACGGTCACCTCTTGCTGCTAAAGATTGCAGGTTTAAAACCCGTCTTATGTTATTTACTGAATGACGACCCTGAATAAATCCTGTTTGATCTGGATTGATTAGTTTTTTAAGGTAGGCCTGGATCCTGCCTGCCAGAATGGAGGTTAATATCTTGTAATCTACACATAGTAAACTTATTGGTCGATAACTTTTACACTGGCTTGGATCTTTTCCGTCCTTATGTAGAACTGTAATAATAGCTTCTGACCATGATCCCAGAAGTTGTTTTTCTGACAGTACATAATTAAATAAATTGCATAGCCTGGGGGTAAACTGGTCAGCAAAGGTGCGGTAGTATTCCCCGGGGTACCCATCAGCCCCTGGGGACTGGTTATTTTTCAGTTTGGTTATTGTCTTTCTAACTTCATCTTCTGTGATAGGTTGTATTAATCTATTTGCTTCTTCTTCTGTTAACTTTTTCAGATTTAAAAGTTGTAAAAATTCTTTTGCATCTTCCTTCCCTGACCCATTTTCTTTTTTATAAAGTTGTTTGTAGTATGCTGCAAATGCCTCTGAGATGTCTTTGGGCTGAGTTTTAACTTCACCTGAGTCTGGGTGTCTAATTTTTATTACTGTATGGCTTGCTTGGGCTTTTCTCAGCTGAAAAGCCAAGAGTTTACTTGCTTTGTTACCCATTTCGTAATATCTTCTACTTGTAAATCTGAGCGCCCCCTCAGCCTTATATGTAAGTAACTCATCCAGTTGTTTTCTGGTCTCCAGTAATTTACCCAGTGTTTCGTCGTTCGGGTATTGTTTATGTTTCATATCCAGCCTTTTAATTTCCTGTTCTAGATCAGTTTGTTTTGCACATCTTTGTTTTTTCAACCTAGACCCAATGGAAATAATTGCACCTCTAATTGTAGCTTTACTAGCTTCCCACAGTAACACTGGGGAAACGTTCCCGTCGTCATTTATGGTAAAGTATTCAGTTATTGCATTTTCTATTTCTTGCCTGGTGGAAGGGTCAGTTAGAAGGGAAACATTAAGTCTCCAGTGTCTGAAGTGTGGCTCCAGTCCCGAATTAATTTTCATAATCACGGGACCATGATCAGAAATGGTAATTGGTTCAATCCTGCATTCTTTCACTCTATATAATTCTTTCTTTGAAACATAGATCCGGTCAATCCGCGTGTAACTGCCATGTACATGTGATCTAAAGGTAAAATCTCTACTGTTTGGGTTTATAGAACGCCAAGCGTCCACCAGGCCTAACTCCCTTGACATACCTGCTAAGGCCCTGGCCATTTTGGAAAGGGGTTTAGTTGTAGCCGGCTTTCTGTCAAGTCTATTGTTTAGTATACAGTTAAAATCACCTCCAATCACTACCATTCCTTCCGCTTTTTCAGTTATAAGAGCTGCAATGTTTTTAAGAAAAGATGGGCGGTCTTCGTTGGGGGCATACACATTTAAAATAGTCATTTTTATACCTCCGATCATGCCAATTACCATTATATAACGATCATCCTTATCCTCAAAGATTTTCTCAGTGTTATAAGGCACAGATTTGCTGAATAAAACAGCAACCCCTCTTTTCTTCCCATCACTGCAGCCAGCCCCATACATCTGGTCCACCCATCCTCTTTTCAACTTTAACTGTTCCTTTGCTGATAAATGTGTTTCCTGGATCAGAGCCACAGAACATTCCAGTGTTTTTAACTGATTAAAAATCTTTCTTCTTTTGACCAGGTTGCTGATCCCTTTGACATTATAACTAATCACGTTTATGAAGGCCATATTTCTTCGATGAAATTATATACTTGCCTTGCGTAAATACCCGTACCGAAGTAAACAGTGTACCATTAAACATGTACCAAGGTTGAGAACACAGAACATTAACATAGAACAGTTGAACTTCCAACTCACCAATCAAACGCGGTAATCTCACCTCCACCGCGCTTGACCCCTGATGGTGTAGGGGCAGAGAGGTGTGACCTACCCTCTCTGTTGCATACAGTGCACCATGTGCTGAAGAGACCCCCAGCCAAGATAAAGAGGGTCTTAAGGAGTGTGTGCCACTCAGATCGTCCTAGGTTTTGACTCCGCATTGGTTTAATCATTCAAAACCTTCTTTTAGTGGCAATACACTAGTGGAAAAGGCAGTACTAACTAATAATAAATATTAACATTACTTTTTGTTTCCACCCGGCTACTTGATTCAGTATCTGTCCTTCCCCTGTAGGAGAGCCTTCATATCAGATGTAGAGAGGGACTTTGAGCCTTTCTCTTTCTTCGAGCTGATTCTCCAGTCATCCTTCGTCTTCTCCAAGAAGCTCCCTTCTTCCTCTTCACTCATCTGGATTCCCTGCTTCCTCAGAGTCTCTGCAGCCTCAGACAGTGTGTCGAAAGTCTTTTCTCCATCTTCTGTGGACATTTTAAGGCGAGCTGGATACAAGCACTTTGCCTGCAGCCCCTTCTTCTTGAGCTGTTTGACAATAACCTGCACCTTCATTCGTTTCTTCTGTAGATCTGGAGTGTAGTCGTGGTCAAAGAAGATGCGTTTGCCTTGAAAGAGGACTTCTTTTTGGCTCCATGCTTGTTTTATGATCATGTCTTTGGTTGAACCATCCAAGAACCTTACTATTATGGATCTGGGACCCCGAGAAGCCAAAGATGATCTGGAATTGGTAGTAACGAGTGAGCGATGTGCCCTCTCTATTCTCATGTCCAGCTCCTCTGGGAGTTTGAGCACTCCTTGGAGCAGCTCTTTCACAAATCCAATCATTTCTCCTTTCTCACTGCCCTCCGGGATCCCATAGATGCGCATATTGTTTCTTCTCAACCTGTTTTCCATCTGCTCACATCTGGCTGTCTGCTCAATATCACGGTGAAGGAGATGTCGAAGCGCCCTCTGGTGGAGGCTGACCGTCCCTTCACTTTGGCCTAGTCTTTCCTCTACGTTATCAAATCTCTTCTCGTGTTCTTTTAACTTGCCTTTTATATCGTTGATGGCTGTTTCGTTCGAGAGTCGTTTTATGCCCCTCTGAGTTCTCTTTTCTCATTTTTCTCAACTCTTCCATGATGCCTCCTTCTTGCTGGTTTAGCGAGCTGCTACCGTCGGCGCCAGCGCCAGCGTTAGCGCTAACGCTGGTCTTTCCAGCAGTCCGGTCCGGTACCTTACGTCCTTCGTCTTTTTCTTTCAGGTTGTCCTGTTTCAACGACAGATGGAGTGTCTTTTGTCTTGTAGCAGAACTCATCGTAGAATATGTATTTTTGTTCAGCCAACTCGTTATTTTGCCACTTTATTTTGTTTTTCTTCCGCGGAGAGTAGACCTTAAGCAGCTGTCATGTCCATGTCGTCACCGGAAGTCCCAGTCTGCCAATTTCTAGTCAAGGTTAATGAGGAGTAAGGTGAAAGTTGTGGAAGTTGTTTATTTATTTATTAATCATTTATTTATTTATATTTTATTTTCCCTTTTTTTATTTTTTATTATTTTATTTTTTTTCCAAATAGAAATGGCAAAAACCAATTTTATTATCGAAGATCATTTAAAGGGGAAGATGTATGTGTCTCGAATTCAAGGATAAAATCATTTTTTTCCATACTTGGTCAAACTTTGAAGTTTTTTTTATTAATTGAAGCAGAAAGTTGTCCCATTGAAATCAAATCAGTTAGTAAGTTTCCATGATATTGATTGAGGTTTTCCGGTTCATGAGGATTGTTTTCTTGGCGATGATTAGAGCAATAGAAAGAATTCTATTGGAGCTGTTCTCCAGCTGTTATCCATTCCCAGATAGCAGCAAGTATGTGTCCGTCACATTTTGTGTACACTGTGTACAAATTTATGTGTCTTTGAAGCCCATTTTAAACATTTTTTCCCCCGTATAGTGAACTCTGTGAATGACTTTATATTGTATAAGTTGTAGATTTGCTTTAGCGGTGGACATAAATATATTTTTACAGATTTGGGTCCAGAAGTCAGCATTGTAGGTAACCTCTATATCTTTTTCTCATGTAATTGATGGGATGGATATTGTTGGGTTGTTTGTTGCAATTAACTTATAGATTTTGGATAAAATTTTCTGTTGACTAGTAATTTGAGTTCATTCTAATACCAGTGGTGGAAGGTTGAGGTTGGGTGTTTTACTCTTAATTTTTGTTTGAACAGTAGATTTAATTTGAAGGTATTCTAGAAATTGATTTCCTCCAATGTTATACTTCTGTACGAGGTGAGAGAAACAAACCAGGGTGTTGTTTTCATAGATATCTTTAAGATGCGTGATGCCCTTAGTGATCCATGATGACAGATTTAATGGTTTCCTGTTCATCAAAAAATCGGGATTATTCCAAATAGGAGTGTATTTACTTGGTGATACCGTGGTATTACTCATTTGGTAAAAGTCCCACCAGGCCGTCAGAGTTGACGCAATGATTGGGTTTTTGAAGCAGGTGTGTCAGGTAATAGTGCGGCTTATAAATGGCAAATCAGAGATATTGATGTCTTTACAAAATAATTGTTCTAGCTCTATCCAAGAGCAATCCCATTGATTTGGTTTGATCCATTTATAAACATACTGGAGTTTATTTGCAAGATAGTAATGCTGGAAGTTTGGGGCCTCCAGACCACCATTTAATTTATTTTTTTGTAGCTCGATAGTTTAATTCTGGCCTTTTAGCTTTTCCAATAATAATGTGTGATTATTGAATCTAAAGATTTGAACCAGAGGGTTGGAGGCTTGCTGGGAATCATTGAGAAGAGATAATTTACCACAGGAAGTCATTTTAACTGTAGCAATTCTACCAATAAGATTTACTGGTAAATTCGGGTACTCCGGCTTCCCCCCACAGTCCAAAAACAGGCATATTAGGTTAATTGATCATCCTAAATTGCCCGTAGGTGTGAATGTGAGTGCACATGTTTGTCTGTTTTTCTATGTGGCCCTGTGATGGACTGGCGACCTGTCCAGGTGGACCCCTGCTTTTCGCCTACTATGCGTCGGGATATGCTCCGATGGACCCATGTGACTCGGAGACGGATTAAGCGGGTATAGATGATGGATGGATTATCTGAGCCTGCTATATTCATGGGTATGGATTCATCATCAATAAATCACACTTGCCACATTACAGGTAGTGAGAACCAGGTTCCACCCCATTCTTCTAGAGAGATTTAATAAATTATGCATGATTTTATTCATATGCAGTGCTCTCATGGTGCAGAGAATGTTTATCATTCTGTCTGTGTTCAGTTAAGATATAAAGTCTTCCACTCATCGTGACATTTAGTTTCTTTGTCTATCAGCCCGTGTGTCACTCAGAACAACATGAAACCTCCATCAACAACCAGGGAGGTCAAAGTAAAGTGTTTATAATGCAGCGGCTGCTTGTTGTAGGAGATATTTTAAAGGTTTCAAGCTGCCCGTCATATCATTGATAATAATAATAACTTGAATTACTATATATCGGTGGCAATATGAGATTCTTATCAAATATGAAAAAATGTTACAAAAATAAGAATAAACTCAAACATCATCTTGTCTTTGCGAATATGAATCTAACGCTTTCGTTAAACTTGGCTGCAATAATCATTGTGACCACTGGGTGTCACTGTAACACAAAACATCACCGATAGGCCTCATGAACGCCAGCCCATCTCTAGTTGGATCTGTTATCATGTTTCATAAGTACTAGCATTTCTCAATTTAACTAACTTCAACTGACAACGTTAAGTTATTTTAAACGATTTTACATTCAAACATAGGATCAGCTTCTAAAATATCATACATTGCAACACTAAACCACCTAAATGAATCAAACGTATCACACCTTGGGATCACTTTGACCAAGTGAGACCTTTACAGCATCCTTACACTTTACACATGTAACAATACAGGGCAGTGAAGCTTCCAGAGAACTACTTATACTGTTTTTTAATGTTAATAGTAATGTTACAAGTTGATAATAGTTTGGAAATTTCACTTGACAGCAGAGAAAAGTTTGGCATGGCTCCTTGCAAAACAGCTTTAAAGATCCTGCCGTGCATTCAGTAGTCAGTAAAAAGCAGACCGGTACAGCTCCTGTCCTGCAGCGTAACAACCAGTTATTTTCCCAAGAAGAGGCCCGAGACCATACACTGTGCTAAAACTCCAATTAAAAAAAATGAAATAAAATAAAGTTACTAGTAGTTTATTAAATATAGTAAAGATTATGCATGAAACATTTCAGTAATCATGCAGAATATTCAGATAGTCAGCTGACCACACTTTTGGGCATATAATGCAGCTGAAACCTATGCTGTGCTCCATTTACCTCTTTAGAAATGGGAATAATGTCCCACCCGAGTTCAGTGTGTTCCAGCTGTTGAAAAGGCTGGAACGGCTGCTATGGACGTCCACCAGCAAGTCACATTAAACCTTTTGATAAAACACGTCTACCATGAACCTTTCCAAAAGTTTCACTAGATGTTGCTGCACCTACAGTAGTAATTAGCCAATATTGATGCATGACAACATTGTGCAGGTCATTTAGCTCATATAACATGGCAACATGTCTACTGATGAAACAGTATGAAGCGTGTCTCTGACATCATGTGAATAAAAATAAATATAACTTTCTAAACAGTAAAACTAGCTGAGCGTTTACTGTGTTCATGTAAATAGCAGCTATGTTTTAGTCTAAAGTTGGGAAAGGTGTCATTTCTTTGATTGTTCAAGTTGGAATTCCAACCTCTGGAGGTTTTCCAGTTGAAACTTCTGACGTCAAAGCACAAAAGTAAGCAAAACACAGATCACAGATCAACTAAATCTCTAGATTGCAACACTGACCCCAGTTAAAATGACCCCTTCTCTGGAGCAGGGAATCTGTATGAGGTCACAATTATTACCCTCAAACCTCACCTGAGCAACCAATCAGCATCTCACCGTCACTACAAGGACGTCAGCTGCAGGGATCGTGTCTCGTCAGCACTTGATTGAGAGAGACTTCCCTTAAATTCTTGTTAAAAACTGATATCACTGTGCATAAAAGTAAAGAAATCACTCTGGAACTCAGATGTTTGCGTAAGCTCATCTGTTTTGAAGCATTTAACTGTAAGACAGACAGATTTTGTGTCACTGTAAATTACATGTACAGGGAGACTATGTTAAAAGCCAACCTGGACGTGGCAGAAAGTGCAAAATTTCCAACAAGAATCCCTGGACATCTGTTATCATGATTCATGATCATGATTTCATGGAAGAGCATTATGAAGAACAGCTCCATTGCTACCAGAGCAGTTCATCAGAGCCAGACTGACATTTGCCTGTGAACATCTGAAACACAGGAATAAAGTTTGGAGGTCTGTTCTTTGGTGTGATGACACCAAACCAGCCAGCAAGATCCATGGATGCTGCTTTTGATTGGTGAAGGAGGCAGAGGCCTTCAGCATCTCTTCAGGAAGCGAGAGCAGAAAGCTGCTTGGCTTCAGGAACAGGCAACCTTACTTGGGCGCAGCGGCATCATGAGAAAAAAAAGTTGATTTTGATGATATTCTATGAAATAATGCAAAGATATCTGCTGCCAGTCTAAATGTGTGTTGCTTCTGGTTTCTCCAACTAGACAATGACCCAAAATGTACATCCATGTTCTTGCAAAATCCTTTGAAGGGCACAAATTCAAGCTCCTGCTGAGGTCCTTGCACAGCCCACATCTGAATCCTGCTGAGAACCTGTGGACGGAGCTCACAGGTAGTCTCTGCTGAAGCCATGCAGCGTGAAATGAGCTGCAGCAAAGCTCCGTGGACGAAGGCATCATTTTGTGTATACAATTTTGGCCTTAGTGTATTTCTATTTTTAAATTTAAAGAAAATGTTTCAAGTGACACATACATCAAATATTTTAATTTAAAACAACCATGAATCATCTTTGTTCTGGTAAAACCAAAGCTTTCATACCATAAAGACTTCTTTCCGTGCTTTGTTTAACCTCAGTGTCAGAGTCGGCTGTATGAGAGCGTCACAGTGCAGGGGCGCACTCAGCAGGTTGAACGTAGGACAGAGCCGCGGCACGAACCGGTGGAGCGTTTTATTGAAGGCTCATAAGCGGTTTCGGGAAGAGTGCCAAACAGTGAGCAGAAACAGGGGTCACCTAGGACATCAGGACAGAGCTGATGTCTTCAATGATCACGATGCATGCACCTTAGAGCTCCCTCATGTCGGACTTCTCACCCAAGCTCATTATCCCGGGGGATTTTCAGCCGACAGCCAGGGTCAACATTGCCACAGTGAGTTAGTCAATGGTTTACTGCAACGTGTATGGGACCTAAAGTTTGGTTAAATAAATATAAATATATATGTATATATATATATATATATATATATATATATATATATATATATATATATATATATATATAAAACAAAAAAAAAACTCGTTCCTCACCCTTTGTGGGTGGTGTCCCTTCTAAGCTCGGGTCCTCTACCAGAGGCCAGGGAGCTTGAGGGTTCTGCGCAGTATCTTTGCTAACACTGCACTTTTCTGGACTGAGATGTCTGAGGTTGTTCCGGGGATCTGCTGCAGCCACTCTTCCAGTTTGGGGGTTACTGCCCCGAGTGCTCCGATCACCACGGGCACTACTGTCACCTTCACCTTCCAGGCCTTCTCCAGCTCCTCTCTAAGCCCTTGGTATTTCTCAAGCTTCTCGTGTTCCTTTCGCCTGATGTTACCATCACTTGGTATTGCCACGTCCACCACCACGGCTTTTCTCTGCCCTTTGTCTACCACCACGATGTCTGGTTGGTTTGCCATCACCATCCTGTCTGTCTGTATCTGGAAGTCCCACAGGAGCTTTGCTCTGTCATTTTCCACCACCTTGGGAGGTGTTTCCCATTTTGACCTTGGGGTTTCCAGCCCATACTCCACACAGATGTTTCTGTAGAGTATGCCCGCTACTTGGTTATGGCGTTCCATGTATGCTTTCCCTGCCAGCATCTTACACCCTGCAGTTATGTGCTGGATTGTTTCCGGTGCTTCTTTGCACAACCTACACCTTGGGTCTTGTCTGGTGTGGTATATCTGGGCCTCTATTGCTCTGGTGTTCAGAGCCTGCTCCTGTGCAGCCAGGATGAGTGCCTCTGTGCTGTCCTGTAGGCCAGCTCTCTCTAGCCATTGGTAGGACTTCTTGAGATCAGCCACTTCAGTTATGGTTCGATGGTACATCCCGTGTAGGGGCTTGTCCTCCCATGATGCTTCCTCCTCCAGCACCTCTTCACCTTGCCATTGTCTGAGGCATTCACTGAGTACGTCATCCGTTTGGGCCTTGTCCTTGATGTACTCATGGAGCTTGGCAGTTTCGTCCCGGATAGTGGCTTTCACACTCACTAGTCCTCGGCCTCCTTCCTTACGGCTTGCGTACAGTCTCAGGGTGCTGGATTTGGGGTGGAACCCACCATGCATGGTGAGGAGCTTCCTTGTCTTAACATCTGTGGTCTGTATCTCTTCCTTTGGCCACCTTATTATTCCTGCAGGGTATCTGATCACTGGCAGGGCGTAGCTGTTTATTGCCCGGGACTTGTTCTTGCCATTGAGCTGGCTTCTTAGGACCTGCCTTACTCGCTGGAGGTATTTGGCTGTTGCCATTTTCCTTGTAGCCCCTTCGAGGTTACCATTTGCCTGTGGTATTCCAAGGTACTTGTAACTGTCCTCAATGTCTGCTATTGTTCCTTCTGGGACTGAGACCCCTTCTGTGTGGACTACCTTGCCTCTTTTTGTCACCATCCTCCTACATTTCTCAAGCCGATGCTCATCCCGATGTTGTTGCTGTAGATCCTGGTGGTGTGGATCAGGGAGTCTATGTCCCGCTCGCTCTTAGCGTACAGCTTGATGTCATCCATGTAGAGGAGGTGACTGATCGTAGCTCCATTCCTGAGGCGGTATCCGTAGCCAGTCTTGTTGATTATTTGGCTTAGGGGGTTCAGACCTATGCAGAACAGCAGTGGGGACAGCGCATCTCCTTGGTATATGCCACATCTGATGGACACTTGGGCAAGTGGCTTGCCATTTGCCTCGAGAGTGGTTTTCCACAGGCCCATCGAGTTTGCAATGAAGGCCCTTACAGTGCTGTTGATCTTGTACATCTCCAAGCACTCAGTGATCCATGTGTGTGGCATCGAGTCGTAGGCTTTCTTGTAATCAATCCAGGCAGTGCACAGGTTGGTATTTCTGGACTTGCAGTCTTGGGCGACTGTTCTGTCAACCAGGAGTTGGTGTTTGGCTCCTCTGGTATCTCTGCCCATGCCCTTCTGTGCTTTGCTCATGTATTGTTCCATGTGCCTGCTTATCTTAGTCGCAATGATGCCTGACAGGAGCTTCTATGTTGTGGAGAGGCAGGTTATTGGTCGGTAGTTAGATGGGGCTGCACCCTTTGTGGGATCCTTCAGGATCAGGATCGTTCGCCCTTCGGTTAGCCATTCTGGGTGAGTCCCATCTCTTAGCAGCTGGTTCATTTGTGCTGCCAGGCGCTCATGGAGTGCTGTGAGTTTCTTTAGCCAGTAGGCCTGGATCATGTCTGGGCCCGGTGCTGTCCAGTTTTTCATACCTGAGACTCTTTCTTGGATGTCTGCCACTGTGATGGTGACTGGTTTCTGCTCAGCGAGGTTGCTGTGCTCCTCTCTTAGGGAGACTAGCCATTGAGCACTGCTGTTATGTGCTGCATCCTTCTCCCATATGCTCTTCCAGTACCTCTCAGTTTCCAGCCTTGGTGGGACTGCTCTGTTGTTATTACCCTGCCATTGAGCATACACTTTCGCAGGTTGAGTTGCGAACAGCGTTTTTATTCGTCTGGCTTCATTGTCCCTAGTGTATCTCTTTAGGCGGCTAGCCAAGGCTTGGAGCCTTTGTTTGGCAGTTTCGAGTGCTTCAGGTATGGGTATCTGGTTGTACCTCTTGGGTACTGGTCTTTTCATTGCACCTTTCAGGGCTCCTGTCAATTGACTCACTTCTCTCCGTGCCACCTTAATTTTGACCTCCAACCTTCGTTTCCATGGTGGGTCATGTTTCCCATGGTTGCATATATATATATATATATATATATATATATATATATATATATATATATATATATATATATATATATATATGTTTCAAATATTTTTAATTGTGCTTTTAGCATTCCAGTGTCTGTGGAAAACAATAGCAGTCAGTTTTCTAGGTGCTCAGGCTTCTCAGAGGATACATCAGAGGATACGTCAGAGGATTCGTCAGAGGATTCATCAGAGGATTCGTCAGAGGATAAATCAGAAGATACGTCAGAGGATACGTCAGAGGATACGTCAGAGGATACATCAGAAGATACGTCAGAGGATACATCAGAGGATACATCATAGGATACGTCAGAGGATACGTCAGAAGACACATCAGAAGATACGTCAGAAGATACGTCAGAAGACACATCAGAAGATACGTCAGAGGATACGTCAGAGGATACGTCAGAGGATATGTCAGAGGATACATCAGAGGATACGTCAGAGGATACGTCAGAAGACACATCAGAAGATACGTCAGAAGATACGTCAGAAGACACATCAGAAGATACGTCAGAGGATACATCAGAGGATACGTCAGAGGATACGTCAGAGGATACGTCAGAGGATACGTCAGAGGATACATCAGAGGATACGTCAGAGGATACGTCAGAGGATACGTCAGAGGACACATCAGAAGATACGTCAGAGGATACGTCAGAGGATACATCAGAAGATACGTCAGAGGATACGTCAGAGGATACATCAGAGGATATGTCAGAGGATACGTCAGAAGACACATCAGAAGATACGTCAGAAGATACGTCAGAAGATACGTCAGAGGATACGTCAGAGGATACGTCAGAAGATACGTCAGAAGATACGTCAGAGGATACGTCAGAGGATACATCAGAAGATACGTCAGAGGATACGTCAGAGGATACGTCAGAGGATACATCAGAGGATAAATCAGAAGATACGTCAGAGGATACGTCAGAAGACACATCAGAAGATACGTCAGAGGATACGTTGGGGGATACGTCAGAGGATACATCAGAGGATAAATCAGAAGATACGTCAGAGGATACGTCAGAAGACACATCAGAAGATACGTCAGAGGATACGTCAGAAGACACATCAGAAGATACGTCAGAGGATAAAACCATATAAAACCATAACAAGATATGATATTTTGAGCGATATTCCCAGTATCTGAGACAGTTTATTTAGTCATTGTTATATTTCCCTGCATTTTATACAACTATCCGACTCTGTAATTATTTCATTTCTTTAATGTTTAAGGATGTGTGCATGTATATATATATTTATGTATATTTGTATGTATTCTACCTTTGTGCTTCCTTTTAAATCGCTGTTTAAATTCCTTCCACTTATTTCCGCCATATTTTGTGATTTTATGTGTTTTGGTGTTGTTTTGTGTGTTTAAACTTTAAAAAATGTAATTCTCGTCAATAATTGTTGGTAAAAGTCTCCTTATCTTTATCTAATGCTGTCATTAATTCTGTTGTTTGGCAGCCGTGGAGTTGCCAGAAGAATCCCTGGGATCGCTATCGCCCCCTGCAGTGAGGCAGGAGAACTGCAGCCTGCCTCTGCAGCTCTGCGCAGCAGTTTTATGACCGCTCAGCACTACAATACAACACGTTGATAATAAAAAATAAACGCTTCGCATTTTATAAACCAGCTAAACAAATTCAAATTAATTCATGTAGTAACAGTGTTGGAACATTTTAAGAGCGACGTGCAGAGAGACAGCAAATCGGTCGCACTGCATAACATGCAGCACAGCAGAGCGATTGTGAAATCCACCGTGGATTTCAGTCAGGATTTATTCATTCTCGTCTCTTCTTAGCATTTCGACGATAAATGTGAAAAAACTTGTGAGGTTAAATGAAAAATAACTTTAACGCTGAATAAATATAGCCATGTAATTTATTTTTAATTTTATATTTCATTGATGACTCCCCTGACTGCACGTCACTGCCGAGGGGGCGCTGCGACCCAAACAGGCTGCGAACCGGAGACGGACGAAGAAGAAGACGGAGGAGGTGGTTGACAGTGAGGAAGAATGTTCATGCTCATCCTGGGCCAGCTTGACTTCTGGGAATAACTTGTATCATGTCTTCTCATTTTGCAATTAAAAAACAATGACACATTGTTACAATCAGGTCTTTATTAGTTCAGGCTGTACAGCAGTTTTATAGCACAGTTCGGGGTGCAACTGCCCCCTTAATGCAAAGCTTTGCTGCATATATAACTACTTATGATCTGTTATTCTTTCACAATTGTTTTTCAGCTATTTCAGACATTTCCAACTGTCCAGTGATAATAGGAGGTGCGTTTAACACAGAACTCGACCTATGAATGGACAGATCCCTGTAATATGAGCAATAAAAGTTTTTGGCAACCCACAGATACAATAAAACAGCTCACGAATGATTTTGGTTCTGCCGATTGTTGGTGTTTACCAGCCAAAGAGTATAAATTTCTCTTATCAGTCCATCAAACTCATTCACGCATAGACCCAGACCCAGAGATCCAGAACATGACCCCCGAGCAATTATTACATAAACAACGGCAGGTAAAAACTCCCCTAGTGGGAGAAAAACCTTAAGCCAAACAGTGGCAAAGAAAAAGCAGGAAGAACAAAGAGAGGAGAGACACAGACTCACCGTCAAAGGTACAAAAGACAGGATACATCAGTGTAAA
The DNA here is from genome assembly GCA_014839995.1 of Xenentodon cancila. Lineage (NCBI taxonomy): Eukaryota > Metazoa > Chordata > Actinopteri > Beloniformes > Belonidae > Xenentodon > Xenentodon cancila. Next base: position 12,501,562 of record CM026214.1, on the reverse strand, counting down.
TATCCATCAGCAGCAGAACTAAGAGTTCCATGTATGTATGGATAGTTGGTGATCCACAGACGACTATGTAAACAGGTGAAGACAGCAGACACTGAGGATGTCAGCAGGTCTCCAACACAGACATCTATATAGACAGGTGGAGGTCCACACTGAGGTGGTCAGAGGGTGGGACTGCAGGTCAGGATGTCAGCAGGTCTCCAACACAGACATCTATATAGACAGGTGGAGGCGAACACCGGGATGGTCAAAGGGTGGGACTGCAGGTCAGGATGTCAGCAGGTCTCCAACACAGACATCTATATAGACAGGTGGAGGCGAACTCCGGGATGGTCAAAGGGTGGGACTGCAGGTCAGGATGTCAGCAGGTCTCCAACACAGACATCTATATAGACGGGTGGAGGCGAACACCGGGATGGTCAAAGGGTGGGACTGCAGGTCAGGATGTCAGCAGGTCTCCAACACAGACATCTATATAGACAGGTGGAGGTCCACACTGGGATGGTCAAAGGGTGGGACTGCAGGTCAGGATGTCAGCAGGTCTCCAACACAGACATCTATATAGACAGGTGAAGGCGAACTCCGGGATGGTCAAAGGGTGGGACTGCAGGTCAGGATGTCAGCAGGTCTCCAACACAGACATCTATATAGACAGGTGGAGGCGAACACCGGGATGGTCAAAGGGTGGGACTGCAGGTCAGGATGTCAGCAGGTCTCCAACACAGACATCTATATAGACAGGTGGAGGCGAACTCCGGGATGGTCAAAGGGTGGGACTGCAGGTCAGGATGTCAGCAGGTCTCCAACACAGACATCTATATAGACGGGTGGAGGCGAACACCGGGATGGTCAAAGGGTGGGACTGCAGGTCAGGATGTCAGCAGGTCTCCAACACAGACATCTATATAGACAGGTGGAGGTCCACACTGGGATGGTCAAAGGGTGGGACTGCAGGTCAGGATGTCAGCAGGTCTCCAACACAGACATCTATATAGACAGGTGGAGGCGAACACCGGGATGGTCAAAGGGTGGGACTGCAGGTCAGGATGTCAGCAGGTCTCCAACACAGACATCTATATAGACAGGTGGAGGCGAACTCCGGGATGGTCAAAGGGTGGGACTGCAGGTCAGGATGTCAGCAGGTCTCCAACACAGACATCTATATAGACGGGTGGAGGCGAACACCGGGATGGTCAAAGAGTGGGACTGCAGGTCAGGATGTCAGCAGGTCTCCAACACAGACATCTATATAGACAGGTGGAGGTCCACACTGGGATGGTCAAAGGGTGGGACTGCAGGTCAGGATGTCAGCAGGTCTCCAACACAGACATCTATATAGACAGGTGGAGGCGAACACCGGGATGGTCAAAGGGTGGGACTGCAGGTCAGGATGTCAGCAGGTCTCCAACACAGACATCTATATAGACAGGTGGAGGCGAACCCCGGGATGGTCAAAGGGTGGGACTGCAGGTCAGGATGTCAGCAGGTCTCCAACACAGACATCTATATAGACAGGTGGAGGCGAACACCGGGATGGTCAAAGGGTGGGACTGCAGGTCAGGATGTCAGCAGGTCTCCAACACAGACATCTATATAGACAGGTGGAGGCGAACACCGGGATGGTCAAAGGGTGGGACTGCAGGTCAGGATGTCAGCAGGTCTCCAACACAGACATCTATATAGACAGGTGGAGGTGAACACCGGGATGGTCAAAGGGTGGGACTGCAGGTCAGGATGTCAGCAGGTCTCCAACACAGACATCTATATAGACAGGTGGAGGCGAACACCGGGATGGTCAAAGGGTGGGACTGCAGGTCAGGATGTCAGCAGGTCTCCAACACAGACATCTATATAGACAGGTGGAGGCGAACACCGGGATGGTCAAAGGGTGGGACTGCAGGGCAGCATGCAGCTCCTGAGGTTCTGGTCTGCAAACATGTACAGAAGAGAAAAAGAGGGACCAGACCAATAAAACACAAATCAAAACAGAAACCATAAAAATACAAAGACAACAAACAGGGCAGTCAGAAATCATTATACCCGCTTCCTCCTTCTCTGGGTCACGGGGGTCTGTCGGAGCCCATCCGGAAGGGAGGTGTTCACCCTGGACAGATCACCAGTCCATCTCAGGGACACAGACAGACAAACACACTCACATTCACACCTACAGGCAATGTAGAATTATCCTTCAACCTAGAATGCATGTTTTTGGACTGTGGGAGGAAGCCGGAGTATTTAAGTTTTAAACAAGACAGACGTGACTGTGCTTCTAATCTGCCTGCTTGTTTTTTATTCACATTTTTCTTTCTACATGTAGTTTTTATTCATGGGTTTTAATGAAAATATTGCAAAATCCTTGTACATTTTTATGAAATACCACCACAAAATCAGGGATTGAATCATGAAAAATCACAATTACAAAATCCTTGGAGGGACTGTATAACATTATGCAGGGTAAAATAGTTTGTTTTTTTGTTTTGTGTTGTTTTGTTTTCCAATACAATGACAGTATGGAAACTGGAAGCAGAACCTCCTTCATATCTAAATTTAACTGTAAAATTCCTACAAAAAATAAAGACTTTATTTTAAAGATTTTATTTTTAAATTGAACAGGATATTTAACTTATTAAATGTGTACAAACATCTTTCATTTGCAGTTCTCTGTCTGCAGGTGGCGTCCCTCTTCATGATCCGTTAAGATATTTGGTTTAAACAGTTCAATAAAAAGCAGGAGCTGTGAAGGAATAGATCTCAAGTTAATTTTATTTTCTTAAAAAACTGATCAGGGTGGAGGTTGAACTTCCTCTGGGTTTTTGGTTGATTTAACCATGACAACAACCTTTATGGTAAAAGGTTTACTGGAAAGAGTCCTGGTTTCTTCAAAAATAACTTGTTTTTTTTTTATTTTGGGAGGAAACCGGATCACCCGGAAAAATCCCATCTGCATAAAGGAGAAGATCCAAACACTACATGGGATTTGAAGTTAAGGTTCTGTCCTAGATTTTGTGCTGGTTAACCTGATTTGATTTTTGTTCCCACGTGGTCAAACGTGGACTCCCAGATGTCGACTGGAAATGAGTCTGATTTTCACCAAAACAGCTTCCACATGTCTGAGGGTTTTTTGGTGGATTTTAAGAATGACAACAAGGACCTTCTGTTGGTGCGAGGTTTCTTTGATGCAATCTGTAAGTGTTTTTTGACCAGGTACACAACCGAGCCTTCAGCTACATAGTCTTTGACCACTAAGGAAAAGATCAAATCCATTGGACACCTAAACTGTTTGTACAAGTCTTTTAGAACGTCCCTGTCAAGTCCTTTGACGGTTTCTGGGGGGATTTTAAAGACTTTGTGACTAATTTCAGTCCAGATTTGATCAAACAGACGGTCACTGATGACATGAATTGGTGGAAAAAGACCAGCTTTGACTTTTCCATAATCAACAAAACCATTTTCCTAAGAAGTACTCGTACGGCCGTTTTAAATTCTTCTGCCCTTGGTCCTGCAGACTTTAAGTTAGTTGTTCTGGTCGCAGCAACTTCAGTAACATCAGGGTCGTCCACCTGTTTCTGCTCATTGTTTGTTTCTAGCTCTACCAACTCCAGGTTTTCCTTCTCATTCCTCCTGAAGATCCTGGCAAAGCCCTCACGTATAGATGAGAACCAGCTCGTTTCAGGTTCTTTATGGGGATGCAGCAGCTCTTTTGTGATGCAGGAGATTATTGCATTATTTACTGAAGACGTTTGAAACATAATGACGTTGAGCACGTCTCTTTCTGAACAGTCCATGTACTTGCAGAACTCTTTCATGATTGAAGCTTGAAGTGTTTTTAACCTGCCTGGTACAATTTCAAAATATTTCCCCTCAACTTCAGCCCAGGTTCTTATCAGCAGATCCTCTCTAACCCTACAAACTGTTAATGGAGGGTGTTTCAAACATGACTTTTTATCGGCCTCGTTCACAAACATGTCAATAAGGCGCTCCACGTAGGCTTTACGTTCGTCCTCCCGTCTCATTTTTTCACTGTTTACAGAAGTTTCTGTGGTTTTCTTTATTCGCTTGAATAGTTTGGACATCTTTTTTATAAGTTTTCTTACCGTTTAAGGCGAGTAGTTCTGTTGTCGCTCAGACGTCTTTTCTGTGCAGCTGTAATAACGGAACTGAGAAGACAAACGCTCCTCCGTCTTATATAGACAACTCCCGGGAAAACACAACGGACAGATTGACGTCACGGTGAAGTTCCCTCCGCGGTGTGCGTCATCGTCCGCTTGAAAGAACGCGCACTCGGTTGCCATGGATATCCGAGGAGCAGTGAGTTGTGGCGAGGCACTGACGTCATCACAGTCACATTTACAAATGAGTTCCGGGCGAGATGGCGAAGGAGCAAACGTATGGTAAGTGTTCTGCGCAGCAGAACCTTGAAAATGCTATTTTAGGACTGAACATCTACAAGACCGACTATCGATTGGATATCTGGATAATTAAAGCAAGTTTAAGAACCGGCTGGGGATCGCATAACAGGCTAAATAACTAATGTACGAACATGGCCAACTCCAATGCCAAAGCTAAAACGCTGTTTCCACATGACTCCTGCATGCCTGAGGACATGGAAACAAACGCAAAGGGCACAAAAAACAGCTTAACCTCGCCTTTGAAACCACCAGCGCTGCAGAAACAACCAAGACCAGATGAAACCACTTCTGTCGGAGTCTGCAGCAGCTCCTTTGGCATGCTTTGGCATTGGAGTTGGCCATGTTCGTACATTAGTTATTTAGCCTGTTATGCGATCCCCAGCCGGTTCTTAAACTTGCTTTAATTATCCAGATACGCAGGGGCGTGGCCTATTTACCAGGCCTTCTCACCACTCCTGGTTGCCAGAAGATTCCGTCCGGTTCCAAGAGTCCAGTCCAGTTCAGCTATGGGGATTCTACTTCTCCCAAGCTTTGTTCCTGCCTGGTTGGACTGCAATAGTTTTGTTCCTTGTTATAAATAAATCAGTTCCACTTTCCTTGGCTCTCTGCTCTGGGGTTCAATTCCTTGATCCACAACAACTGACTCAAGATGGTTATTGTAAATTCAAGGTTTTGTTGCCTTAAAGTTCTTGTTCAGTAATACTTTCAGCCTCATTTAGGTCTGTTAAACATAGAATGTAATGTGAAAGATGAAGTGACAAGTGGGGAGTAAAATAAAAATAAAATGCATGTTTTAGATGCTTTCCTGCTTCAGCACACCGTGATACAAGTAGCAGTGTCGTCAACAGAGCTGTGTAGATGTTGATGACAAGCTGATGAGGACCGTTCATTAGAATCCGGTATGTTTATGCACGGAGACGTGTAAAACATGCAGGACAGAGTTCCCCGAGGACCAGGATTGGGATGGGAAACACTGAGCTAGAGTGCAGAGCTGTGAAAAGGAGTCTATAAAAACAAAAACATAAACTTTAACAGACATTTTTTAAGATCGAAGGCTGCATTGACACACATCTTCAATATAATGTGGTCCAAAATGTCATGACTAGTTCACAGCTGGAATGGTTTCTCTATGATAAAGTAGGGCCAGTCAGTAGGCCTCCAAAGAGAGCTGCGCTTTTGCAGTCTCTCGGCCAAATCCTATTCAGTGTGGATTGTGTTTCAAAATGACATTTTTGGAAATGATGGGAATCTTGTTTGACCGATCAGCACCAAAATTCATACCGCACTGCGTTCAATCAAGTCGGTCATTTTATGGTACTTTTTGTTGGGCTTTTCTCAAAATTTCAGGGCATGAAAGGGCCAAAAATCTGTCTGGAAGCAGGAAAAGCAGAAGAATACAGACGGAAGAAAGAATAAATATGGGCAACAGCAATACGGGTCTTCCAATGTTTCACATTGGCACTTCTCAAAAACTATACTTCCAATGTAAAAAATTGGCACCCCTTAATAATAATAATAATAATAATATTAAATAGAAAATTGCTTGAGTGCTGTGAACTGTGATGTTAGTGCATCACTGGTTCCTGCAATGCTCAGCAGGCTTGGACACCTAATTAAAGCAAATTAAACAAATGTAAAGATAAAATATAATGTGAAGGATGAAGTGGCAAGTGGTGAATATAATAAATATCACCTACTTTATCACAGTCCCGTTTTTGACAAAGTTACATTTTGATTTTGATGTTTGAGGAAGAATCAGTCTTAATTTTTATTGTATTTGTTTTTCATATATTTTTTGATTGCCGTTAATGTTTAGACGTTGCACCATCTGCGTTTTACCAACGACCTTTATCCTGCCATTTAAAAAGTTACTTGACCAACATAAAGCAACCTATCCTACATAAAACTGCTCTAACTCCTGCAGTGGTCAACATACTCTTCTTAAAAAAATCATACTTTGACATGAGTATTATGTAATGTAAAGTGTAGATAAAAGTCAATTACTAATATAATTGTTCCTAACTCTCTGCTGTCTCCGTGTCCTCACTGAGCTGGTCCCTCCCATCCTCTGGATCATCTTCATCCTCAAGGTCCTGGTATCATGCTGCAGTGTTTCTTGAATCCGTTTGTGGCTCCATTTCCCCTCAGATGCTGGACACCTTGTTCCTGGTGATCTCTTGTCCATCCTGTGATTCCCCTCCAGTCATCATCATCCTCTGAACTGTGCACTTGCTCCTTTTGTGGATGTTGTTCTTTGTTGTTTCTTTGTCTCTTCCTTCTCTTCTCAGTTTGTAAGCTTTCTTTATCCACCGGTAAGATGTTGCATGGCAGGAGGAGGTTTCTGTGGACCACCCGCAGTCGTCCTCTTCCATTTTCGGCTTGATCTCATACTTGATCTCATACGTGATCTCACACGTGATCTCATACGTGAACTCATACGTGATATCATATGTGAACTCATACTTGATCTCATACTTGATCTCATACGTGATCTCATCCGTGAACTCATCCGTGATCTCATATGTGAACTCATACTTGATCTCATACGTGATCTCATACGTGATCTCATACGTGATCTCATACGTGAACTCATACGTGATCTCATACGTGATCTCATACTTGATCTCATACGTGAACTCATACGTGAACTCATACTTGATCTCATACATGATCTCATACGTGATCTCATACGTGATCTCATACGTGATCTCATACTTGATCTCATACGGGATCTCATACGTGAACTCATACGTGATCTCATACGTGAACTCATACTTGATCTCATACGTGAACTCATACGTGAACTCATACTTGATCTCATACGTGATCTCATACGTAAACTCATACTTGATCTCATACGTGATCTCATACTTGATCTCATACGTGATCTCATACGTGATCTCATACGTGAACTCATACTTGATCTCATACGTGATCTCATATGTGATCTCATACGTGATCTCATACTTGATCTCATACTTGATCTCATACGTGATCTCATACGTAAACTCATACTTGATCTCATACGTGATCTCATACTTGATCTCATACGTGATCTCATACGTGATCTCATACGTGAACTCATACTTGATCTCATACGTGATCTCATACGTGATCTCATACGTGATCTCATACGTGATCTCATACTTGATCTCATACGTGATCTCATACGTGATCTCATACGTGATCTCATACGTGATCTGATACGTGATCTCATACTTGAACTCATACTTGAACTCATACTTGATCTCATACGTGCTCTCATACGTGATCTGATTCGTGATCTCATACGTGATCTCATACGTGATCTCATACGTGATCTCATACGTGATCTGATTCGTGATCTCATACTTGATCTCATACTTGATCTCATACGTGATCTCATACGTGATCTCATACGTGATCTCATACGTGATCTCATACGTGATCTCATACAGACCAGTGTCTGAACACTGCAGTTAAACACCACTCATTGAACTCCAATGAAGGAATTGTGAAGCTATTTAATGAAATGTTTCCCGACTCTGACATCATGAAGTCATTCACGTGTGGTAAGGACAAAACCGGGTTCATCACCAGATTAGGATTAGCTTCATTCTTAATAAAAACATCTTGTTGGTGGCTTCAACAAGGCTGGGCCACTCGTGTTGATGTTTGATGAGAGCCTCGATCAAGACTCAAGAAAAGGCCCCGCAATTAAGACACTTGCTGTCAGATCCTTTATGCTCATGAGTTCATATCAGGCCTGTAGCACAAGTTGATGTTAAAATCAAACAATAGCAGGTCACCAGTTCATGTAGTGGAGGCCAGTTTGTGAAGTGACATCAGCAACAGTTAAACGAGCAGATGCCAGTTCGTAACGCATCAACACTTCATACAGTCAATTCAAGCCAGTGTGCTGGAACTTTCTTCTCACTGCATATTTTATGTACTTTGTTTTATTTTTATTCACAAAGTGAAGTAAATGTGTGCAATATGGGACCAACATCAGTGAGTCTATATCTATTCTGTTGTGTATAGTGTTATATATGTCAAAATCTGCCTAAACGTTAGAAAGGCGGCTCATCAACACTTGTAACTCAGTGTCAAGACGGCTCTAAAAATATTCTGAAGGTAGTAAAATAAAGTATTAAATTTAACTGAAGGACAGCTGTATGTACGCTGGATTCCCTCTGGCAGCCCGGTCACGAACACATCCTCTGGGAACATCTGGAACTTGGAGTACGGCACCTCGGCTGGTTCGGGAAGGTCCAGAGCTCCAGTGAGGAAGAGGAGATCAGTTGTTTATTGACTGAAATCAAGAGTCTGGTTCTCATATTTAGTGTGTTTGGCCTGATTTCAAAGCGTAACCACAAAAGCATCTTCAAAAAGTCTGATTTTGATTTTGGGCAAATGTGGACAAAATGTCTGCAAAAGATGTTTAAACATTTGTGACATTAAAGGTTTATATCGTCCTTTGGATGTGAACGAATCCTTGACAACAACTTTGAACACGGTTTTACTCTCAAACATCATCAAATATAACATCCTATTAAATCAGTACATATCTGTTTTAATATTCACAATTGTTTTATCAGTGTTAGGAAACAAACAAATGGAGCGACCGGCTGCCAGTTTGGAAAAAGAAGCGCTTCAGTTCAGTTTCATCATGAAGCTGCAGCATCTAAAGTCTTTGTCCTGCAACAGCCCGGTGTCACACTAATTCATCAAACTGTCATATAATTCAATCTATTTTTCTTGTCCAATAATATAAATTCTTATTTTTTGTGCGCCTCCCACGATTTTCAAGGTCACATATTTTATAATGAAAATCCTTTTATTAAAACCCGGTTTCATATGTGTAGACGTTGTTGTGGAAAAAAGTATCTAATACCTCTGTATAAACATATTTTAACGTCTAGGTGACCGCAAAAAACGAATAAGACTAAAATAATAAAATAGCACTTTAAAATAAAGAGTTGGTAATATAGCTAATTTCATGTTTCAGATTGTATGTTTTCAGATTCAAAATCAATATTAAAATATGAAAAAAATACATGGCAGAATAAACCAGAACTTTATCATGACTTTTTTCAAGCTAAATATATATTTTACAAAGGCAAAGGTTGCATTTATTTATTATAATATGCATTTAAAATGAGAAGATGGTTGACAGGTCAGTACAGTTTTAGGCCCCTTCATGCATGTCATTCATGTGGACAAATAACAAACTAAGTGAATGAATCATCAACCATTTGGGTTTAATCCCCTGAGCAGAGGGTCTCCACAGCGGTTCACATAGTCCGCACATTGATTTGGTCCATTTTTACGCCGGATGCCCTTCCTGATGCAACTCCACAAGCACGAGAGAGACAAACCACCATTCACGCTGTCACACCTCGCAAAAAACAGCCAAAGAAAAGCTTGAGGAAGGACAATGTTAACCATCACACAGTCCAATGGAGCTTCTTTATTTCTATATGAATGATTTTTGAACTGTGGGACGAAGTCAGAGTATCTGGAGAAACTCCACACAAGTGTTGGGAGAACATGCAAACTCCACACAGAAAGATGCCTGCTGGTTCAAGTCCCTGGGCTGGCAACAATGGTGAATCACTGTGGGCCCCTGAGCAAGGCCCTTAACTCCCAGTTGCTCCCCGGGCGCTGGGACAGCAGCCCACTGCTCCTAGTGAAACTAGTGATGGTTCAAAGCAGAGGTCCGATTTCGGGGTGTATCGTGAGATACACACTGACAAGATAACGAAGCTTGAAAAGCTTCCAGGAAAAAAAGGAAATAAAATACCAAACAAAAAAAAACAAAACAGAACCCCCTGCTGGGGGGCAACAGTGCTTACCACTGATCCCAATTTAATGGAAAAATGTAATTGATGAAAAGAACAGAATGGAAACAGAAACAGAAAAGAAACAGAAAAGAATAAATACATTAAAAAGAAATGTAAAAAATTCCTCAAGATAAATGTACTGGTGTTGTTTTTCCTAGGTTCAGCTGACTGTAACTTGGTGAACTCACCAGACTTTGATTCTTTTGATCATCACACGTTTTTCCTCTTGTAGTCCTTTAAATGTTCTGGATGTGATGTTGTCAATATGGTACATTCCAGTTGTCCTCCTGAAACTCCTGGTGTGAGATACTTCCTTCCTTCTCTTTCATATCAGAAAATATGCACTGAATTTATCCCAATATCCGCTTTTCCTCCTCATCCAAGCTTCCCGGCATAGACTACGAGGTATGTCAGTGTATCACATGACCTCACAGAGAGAAAGGTGGACACTCACTCCTCGGTTCACGTTATACTCATCATAATGTCTGATTTTTTGTTGTTTTTTTAATGTGGGAGAAACCCGAGTTCCTGGAGAAAACCCAAACAAGGACAAGGAGAACAAAGAACAGCTCTGGGAAGGATGAAAAAGCGTCTTCTTCAGAGGTGACGGTGTTCACCGTCACACCACCGTGGTGTCCAAATGGAGACGATTTATTTCTTCATACAGTCATTTTGGGGAATAAAGCTTGACTGTTACTCCGTAGCGTCTTTTAAGGGCCGTTCACGTCAACCAAAGTTACTACATCCTCATGTTTTCTTCTCTGGTTGTTTTTGGTGTCTCCAAGGTTGGAGACACTTAAATAAATCAGAGAAGAACTTCCTAATCCTTCTCAAATACTTTTGTTTTGTTTAAATCTCAACAAAAACAGGTTTTTCTTCTTTGCTGGGTGTTTTCTCCTCGTTTGTAGAACTGTGTTTCTTGGTTTTTCCAGCATCTCTGGTTTTGCCTCCGAGTTTTGTTGAACATTCAACTTTCAAGTCGGCTGCAGTTTTGTCTCCTGTGTTTTCAACAGCTGTTGGCCGGGTCTTTGTAAAAGTATGTGTCTTATTGCAGCTCTGACCGTTGGAGCACTGACCAGCGGACTTTGATTTTGTTCCTTCGCTCGGTTTAATATCCGAATAACAAGGCTTCACGGTTATCAAAGTCCCGTTCCACTTTTCATCATTTGAAAATCTTCCTGCCAACTTTGATTTTGACTCCTTGAGTTGACACATCTTTGTGGTCTTCTGAGTTGTGATTGGATCAAAACGTTTCTCTGTTGTGTTGGAAGAAGGATCATTCCTTCTTGCAGGAAGTTGTTCACATGTTCCAGCTGTTGTGGTGCTTTTAATAACGTTTATTGATGTTTTTTTCTTGTTTGGTAGATGCAGATCTGTCACGAGTTCCTTCGGTCGATTCAACACCTGAACAACGCGGCTTCACGGTTATAAAAGTCCCGTTCCACTCTTCATCGTTTGAATATATTTTTGTTATCTTTTCTTTTGTGTCCTCGTGATGACATATTTTCTCAGATGCTTGTGTTAAGGTTTGATCAGATTTTCCTTCTTCTGCAGATTTGGTAACTTTATTTGTTTCAGGAAGTTCTTGAGAGCTTTCAGAAACTGTTGTGTTGTCAGTTTTTGTTTGTGAGGTTTCATCTTCAGTATTTTCTGTTGTTTCACTAGACTGTGTTTTCTGATGTTCGACTTCAATGGATTTTACAAGCGGCTCAACTGCTGACTTCCTAAACTGAGCCATTTCCATAGTTTTATGAGCTGATTTTACATAGGGGCTGTTTTTACAACCAGAGAAGTGTTTCATGGTTATAAAACTGTGTTTGAGAGCTTGTCTGGGGCTGATCCGTTTTTTTGGATCCACGTGCAGCATCTTCTTCAGCAGGTTTATAAATTCCTGTGTATCCTTCCGTTCATCTGGATTCGTAATCGCCGGTCTCATCGTTGGCAGGTCATCGAGACTGTTGATGATCTTATCAGCACCCTGATGGACATTTTGTTTAAATGACATTGGCACATAATACTCACCGGATGTTTTTATTCTAAACATAAGTTTTGGAGACCCTATGATCTTGTTAAAAAATGCTTTACGTTAATTCCTCTTTTCAGTACACAGTCAGGAGGCTGTCCTTGCATCTGTACGATGGCCTTAAGAGTCACATATTCAGAGTTGATTGAGTAGAGCGGTTCTTTAAGGTACATGAAAGCCAAAACGCATCCAAGAGACCACATGTCCATGCTTTCATCCATTGGAAGACCCAGGATCACCTCAGGGGTCCTATAACCAAGAGGCTGAATGTTTTTTTTCAAATGTAGTTTATCTTTTTTTACAGCCAACCCAAAATCAATCCGTTTCACCCTGAAGGGCAGTGACTGATGGTTTACCAGCATAATGTTGTCTGGCTGGATGTCGCTGTGAACCAAACCTACACTGACAAGAAAAACTTGTTAACATTCATAAAAGGCTTTGAATATAAGAGGAACTTTTGTTTGGTCTCTTTGACTCTCTCTCTTCTCTCTCCTCCCAAGTTAATGTGAAAATCCACAAAAAAAAAAAAAAAAAACAAGAAAGAAGTGGACTTCTCATCTGAGCGTCTGAGCAGCTCTGGTCCCTGTCCAACCTGGAGCTGGCAGGAAACACTGTGAGGGTGGTGTTTTTCTTACTCCTCCAGTGCATCCAGCATAATCCAGCCTGGGTTACTGAGAGGGAAGCTGCAGGGAGCCGGAGTGGACGAGCAGCTGACTGCACGGACCATCCACGACCTGACCGACAGACCACAGTATGTCAGGCTCCATGACTGTGTGTCTGATGCTCTGACACTACATCTAATGAAATGAGCACAGAGATGAAACAAGAACAAACAAATAAGCACTACAGCTAAATTAAAACACGACGTGTATACATACACTAAAAAGTGACATAAAAAGACACATGAACAACAACAAAAATAGTCATTATAGAGCAACCATAAACATAAAAATCATGAAAACTATGGTAATAATCATGAAAATGACATATGATGATTAATAATAAAAAAACATCCTCCACAGGTGAAACAAAGATGACAGGAAAGAGCAGACAAGGATGTTATTCTCTGAGGGACCTTAAAGTCACCAGAGCTGAATGCAGATCGTCTTCGTGCCAGCATCCACTCTCAGCATAATCAAGGCAGACTTGTATCGGACCTACAACGAGGACCCCAAAGTTCCCTGCTGCAACCTTTTAAAAGCTCTTTATATCGGCCCACCATCAATGGCAAAAGTATGTGTATGCCAGCCAGAAGAAATACATTTCACAGTTCTTTCATTGTTCATGTCTTTGCGAGAGCCCACCTCGCTTTCAAAGGATGCTCGTCTCATCAGCCAACAGCAGGATTTGAAACTAGTGGGATCCTGATCTCTCTGATCTGAAGTCCAACGGGGATGCACAGGCAAAGAGAGTCTTTGCCCAAGAGATGAATCTGGCGACCCTCCTTGATGGTTACTTCTGTACCAGGGGTAACGTTCCTGGTTGAGGCCCCCCGACCGGTGCAGCTGCCAATCTCATAGAAAAAGTCAAAAGTTGTATATATGCGCACAAATACACACACATACACACATTTCTGACAGGTAATTAACTATAATATTACACTACCACTACTCTACAATACCAAACTAATACTAAAAATAAATAAATTATGAAACCAATATTATATTTTCACCCCATATATGGAAAGATAAGCATGCATGTACACAAAAAGTCCAATTATTAAGCTCCAAACATTCAAACCCCTATGTTCCTCATCAAAACAGTCTACATAGGAAAGATGTTGTGCACCTCCCCAGCTCCAAACCAACTGAGTCAGAGGAGGGGCAACATGGAATAGCCTCAGACCTCGTCTGAGCCAACTGAGTACGAGGTGTCTGTGGGAAATTACCATCTATTGCATAGTGATGAATTTCAGGCACAAATGTCTAATGCAGGGTAAGCAACAACATCCCCATAACGTAAGGACAATCACAGCTACAAGAGAAATACAAATTGATAAAATGACACCTTTCCATCTACTAAAATGTTGAGACAGCCAATCTTCCATACATTATGGATGCCAGAATTAGCTGCCAGATCTTCTGAGAGCGTTCTCAGAGCTGTCAAAGCTCTGGTTATGGACCCATCCGGAGCCGTATCATTTGGGATGAATACACAGCAGTCCACAGATTTGTTTAATCTTTAGTTGCCCTGTGGCTATTATTTTCATTCACGCATACAGATATTAAAATACAATTTTTAACATATTTACACTTCATGAACTATTAGTTCATGAAGTGTAAATATGTTAAAAATGTTATACTATAAAATATAAAAAAACTGCAATTACATATACAGTTAAAAGTCAGAGATAAAAGGGTGGCACAGAAGGCAGGAGAGCAGGTTTGTTGTGGGGTAGTGATGCATCACTTTCTTCTCGCATCTTCGTTTGTGTATCTTCAGCCAGTTCGTGCAGCAGCTCAGTAGCAGCAGATGCTGCTTCATCGGTGTCCGTGCAGGATCGTGAAAACACTCGTAACCTCCAAGACTGTCGGACAGTCGTTCTGTGGTCGATGTATGTGACGCCCGCGAAGCTGCCAGAATGAAAAGAGCGTGTTTTGATGTGCTCGGTGCTGCTGTTTACTTGTAACGTAGAAAACGAGCAGAGCCGCTAGTTGCTGCTAGCCTTTAGCTTAGCCTCGTTATAAGCGTCACTCTGTTTATTCTGCATTGTCGTTAGCAGTCGCTAATTTGTGTCAGACGTTCTGTGGATTGTTTACAACGAGTTAGTCTGTAGCTTATTTATTAAGAGGAATTGTATGATTCGGGATCGGACGTTTGCCATACGAGGGAGGAAGTGAGGACCGGGAGAGTCCTGGACCGGGACAGAGACCGGAGCTGCTGTACTTGAGCGCGGTCCGCGGTGACGTGTTGCTGCACGCTCCGCCCCCCGCCGCGGAAACTGCACCTTGCCTTTTGGCCCTTTTCTCCATCTTGATCTGCGGATTCGTGAGTACGCAAACACTTTGCACCTGGCCTTTTGTTGGTGGTGGTTAAGTCCAGTGAAACGGTCATTTGTTTCCGGCCTCCCCGCTCGCGAACATGGACCCTGCAACGTCCAGCTGGCTACCGTGACCCATTTTGCGTTGACCAGTGATGTGGTCAAGCAGGAAATGTGAGAATGACATGAGCGTGACGGTTCATTTTATTGAAGACTGTGAGATGAAAACAGCATGTGGCCAAACAAGTTATTTCCCCCAAGATGACTCTGGTGAACATATAGTTGAGGCCCTGCAGGATGCAAAGCGGGAACTCCAAGAGAAGCATGTGGTTGCTATAACAACCGACTGCGAGCATTGTGAAAGACGTTGAGCTGAGAGGATGCCACGCTTCGGTCACAGATTACACTTGGCGTTTGGGGAGTGCAGTGTTGTTAGGACTATTAATATACTTTACTTTAAACAAAAACACAATAAAAAAATGTTTTCCTTCTGTTTGCAACTTTGCAGAGTCTCCGTTATAGATTTGATTGTTAGAAAGAAGTAAAGTAAATGTATAAATTACAAAACATAGTGATTTTTCTTTTAGCATTTTTACACTACATAAGATTTCAGAGCCTTATTCATTTGTTTGATAAGAATTAGTGATGACCTGAATCCAGATGCACCCACCACTGTCCAGCTTGTGTCCCCGGGTTTCAGGTTGTCTTACTGCCCTCCAGCTTCACGCAGCTGACTCCGGATGCTCTCACCGGTATCCAGCTTCTGTCATAGGGCTTCAGGTTCTCTCAACCAGCTCCAGCTACACTCACCTGCCTCCAACTTCTCTCACCTGCATCCGGTGACACTTACTTGTGTCCAGCATCTCTAATCAGGCTCCAGCTTCACTCACCTGACTGCTGATGCACTCAGTCCAGCAACACAGGACTTTTCTCACCAGTGTCCAGCTACACTGAGTGGGATCCAGCCTCTCTCCTCTGGCTCCAACTTCTCTCACAAAGGTCCAGCTACACGGACCAGGCTCCGGCTACACTTACCTTCCTCCAGCTTCTGTCATAGGGCTTCAGGTTCTCTCGACTGGCTCCAGGCAGGAGAACTGCGGGCCTCACTTTGCATCTCTGCGCAGAAGTTTTATGACCTCTCAGCACAAGAATATGTTGCACACATACTTTTGTTGATAATAAAAAATAAACACTGTGCATTATATACACCAGCTGAACTAATTTAATTGAATTCATATAGTAAAAGTGTTGGTACATTTTAATAGCGACATGCAGAGGGACAGCAAAACGGTCTCACTGCACAGCATAGTGATGTCTAAATCCACGGGGGGGTCCAGGATTTCAGTCTCTCATCTCTTAGTATTTGACCGGTAAACGTGAAAATGAAGCGATTTTGTAAAACAATTCCAAAAATTGTGAAGTTAAATGAAAAAGAACGTTAACACTGAATAAATAGAACCATTTAATTTATATTTATTTGTATATTTCCATGACGACAGGTGAGGCGCCCCCCCCCCCCCCCGGCTGAACGTCACTGAGTCGGACATTTAAACATAGGAGTCCATGGAGATTGACTCCCTGTTGGAGCCCGCCTCCAGCGGCCAGTCGAGGAACTGCAACGAAACAGTCCTGCCCGAGCTTCAATGTGGAGGTGAGATGGTCGGCGCTTGAGTCATACAGTGTTTGATCTGGTCCAAAACTGATGTGTACGATTGTCGTCTGAGCCTGAACACATTTACAGTGTAATATTCAGGAACGGCTGTAGCACCACCGGTTAGTGACAGGAAATGTCAGGTTTTCTATTATGCATCCCTGCTCCAAGCGGGATGAGCAGATATATCTTAAACTTGGTCAACCAGTAGTTAAGACCCTGATGATGACTGACAGTGAAAACTGACTTCCCACCAGAGGGTGTCGCTGTGAGAGGGCGGCAAAGTTTGATGTCTCGCCATGAAAGGAAAAGTTCTAATTTGCCCGTGTGTTTTCCCGTCTAGACCAAAATTCCTGCGTTTGATAAGGCTTCCACCTAAACAAGTGGATATGACAATATTGGATAAACTCCTTAGTGCCTCCTTCTTGGAAAAGGAAAATGATTTTGGTGACATGTCCTGTATTTACTTCATGTTTCATCAGATCAGCCTGAAATTCACACGGGATATACTCAAAACTGTCCTCACACTTATTTGTCAACAAAAAGTGATTTGCTGTTCCAGCATATTTTCTTCTCTTGTCGGCACTAAAGAGGATGTGATGATTCACACCTTGATGGTGCATTATTGTGAGAAATAACTCTTTTTCATTCTATGTGGCAGTATTGACAAAGTTGCCGTATTTGCATGAACTGCCACAGCAATTGAGAACAATCCTGAATGGTCGTCTCTGACCAGGTGGTCAGCAGCACAGGACCACCACAGGGCTCTGCACTCTCACCATATCTCTCCAGCTGTACACTTCAGACCTCCAGTACAAGTACAAGTCCTGTCATCTGCAGACATACTTGGATGACTCTGCAGTCGTGGGGTGTATCAATATTGGTTTCTTGGTTGTGCTTCTACCATCAGAAGGATTAGAGGAATGTCAGATACTGTAGGAAGTTCTTGAAGAGTTGATGTCTCGCAGAAACTGTACATTGAAGGGCATGGTTGTCGTGGTGTCAGTACAGAACCTATTTAATGCGGTGCAGGTGGACGTGACTTTGCAGAATACTGTAATAAGGTGGCTGCTCCTGGGGGCGGTGGCCTTGTGTGTGAGAGCCGACCAACACTGCTTGCAGCTTTAATTTTTGTTGATGAATTTGTGAAAAAATATACTTGCACAAAATAAACTGCTATGAAGTCACCCTAGATCAAATTTAATTTCTTTTTTTTTCTAAATCACTTCAACAAATTCAAACTTGTTTTTAGTGACAACTAATAAAATATTTAAATAATTCGGTACATTTGAGCAGGGTGCAAGAGTTAGGAAGCAGGACCACAGGGTGTGTTCCAGTTCAGGAGGATCCCACCCCTCGGCCTCCCTGGTGAGGTCTAAGCCAGGATGCTGGATGTAACGACCGGACACCGGGGAAGGACTCAGTAGCAGGAACCACAAGGCAAGGGATATGGCTCTCAGGCAAACAAAACTTTATTGGACTACGGAGGGTCCCCGGGAAGTGGGGTTCAGGATCCAGTCAAAATCAAAATCAGACAACCAAAAAGAGTTCCTGAAACGAGGAGCAAAAAGCACAAGGAAAATCTCTCAGAAGGCTAGTGGTAGGAAGACAATCCGGCAGGGGGTGAAGGGTGGGGGGTGTTATTATAGTGGGGCTGATTGGTAGATGAGGTGCAGGTGAGAAGCTAGCAAAAGGGAAGTTGTAGACGGGCCAGTCCAGGTTTCAAAATAAGAGCGGTGTCTGGCTACGGACGTGACAGCACCCCACCCTTAAGGACCGGCACCCGACGGGCAAGGGTCCTGTGGCCGCCGGCGATGGAAATCCGCCACAAGGGAGGGATCCATGATGTTACGAGCGGGCTCCCAGGACCTTTCTGCGGGACCATACCCCTTCCAGTCAACCAGGTACTGATAGCCCCGGCCTTTCTTGCGAATGGCCAACAACCGCCGCACTGCGTAGACCGGCTGGCCTGCAATCATCTGTGGAGGAGTGGGAGGCTTGGAGACGGGTACCAAAGGGCTCGCCCTGGCCGGCTTGACTCGGGAGACATGGAATGTAGGGTGGATCTTCATGGTGCGAGGAAGGCGCAGCCGGACAGCTGCAGGGTTGACCACTTTGGAGATGGGAAAAGGCCCAATGAACCTGGGAGCCAGTTTGCGGGACGTCTCCCGTAGGGGTAGATCTTGAGTGGAGAGCCAGACCTTCTGACCCACTCGATAGACCGGCGCGGGCGACCGCCGACAATCAGCCTGTCTCTTGTATCTCCCAGAGGCACGAAGTAGAGCGGCTCTGGCCCGCCTCCACGTGATGTGGCATCGGCGGACAAGAGCCGCGGCAGAGGGGACCCTCACCTCCCGCTCCAGTTCCGGAAAGAGAGGGGGCTGGTATCCAAAGACACACTGGAATGGTGACAACCCTGTAGCAGAAACAGGCAAAGAGTTATGAGCATACTCAACCCACAGCAGTTGTTTACACCAGCTGGAGGGGTTCTGTGAGGTTAAACAACGCAGGCCCGTCTCAAGCTCCTGGTTGTATCTCTCCGTCTGACCATTCGACTGGGGGTGGTATCCTGAAGAGAGACTTGTGGTGGCCCCAATGAGGGTACAGAACTCCCTCCAGAACTTTGATGTAAACTGAGGGCCCCGGTCTGACACCACATCCTGAGGGAGACCGTGGAGCCGGAAAACGTTGGATAGCAGGACCTCCGCCGTCTCCTTGGCAGAGGGGAGTTTGGGAAGGGGGACAAAGTGGGCCATCTTAGAGAAGCGGTCAATTATAGAGAGGATAACGGTGTTACCTTCAGAGACTGGGAGACCAGTGACAAAGTCAACGGATATGTGGGACCAGGGGCGTCGGGGGGTGGGCAAAGGGTGCAGGAGTCCCATGGGGGAACGGCGGGCAGGCTTGCTCTGAGAACAAACAGGACAGGCAGCAACATACTCCCTCACCTCTCTTGCCATGGATGGCCACCAGAACCGCTGTCTGAGGAAACTCAGGGTCCGTCCAATACCCGGGTGGCATGTGAGCCTGGATGTATGAGCCCAGTGGATGAGCCGAGAACGCAGCGGGATGGTTACGAACAGCCGATTATCCGGGCAGTCCGTTGGGATCTGCACCCCCCTGAGAGCGCGCCTTACTTCCTCCTCCAGCTCCCAGGTAACTGCCCCAACAACACAGGTGGGAGGCAAAACGGCAGGAGGCGGGACAGCAGGGGAATCAGGGTCAAACTGTCGCGAGAGGGCATCAGGCTTTCCATTCCGGGAACCTGGACGGTATGAGAGGGAGAAGTTAAACCTAGTAAAAAACAGAGCCCACCGGGCCTGTCTGGGGTTGAGTCGCTTGGCAGAGCGGATGTACTCCAGATTTTTGTGGTCTGTCCAAACCAGAAAGGGCTGAGTAGCCCCTTCCAGCCAATGGCGCCATTCCTCCAACGCCAACTTCAGGGCTAACAGCTCACGGTTCCCTACATCGTAGTTCCTCTCTGCCTGCGATAATTTCTTCGAAAAGAAAGCACATGGGTGAACCTTGTTGTCGAGTCTGGACCGTTGGGAAAGAACAGCTCCCACCCCCACATCAGAGGCATCCACTTCCACTATGAATTGCAGCCCCGGGTCGGGAAGAGTGAGGATAGGTGCAGAGCAGAATCGCCGTTTGAGGGTTAGGAAGGCCCCTTCTGCAGCGGCAGACCACGCAAAGCGGGTGCTGGGAGATGTCAGTGCATGCAGAGGGGCAGCAATGATGCTGAAGTTCCGTATGAACCGCCTGTAAAAGTTAGCGAAACCCAAAAAGCCCTGCAGGCGCTTTCGGGAGGTGGGCTGGGGCCACTCTGTCACGGCACTGACCTTTTGTGGGTCCATACGGATATTGCCTGCAGACACGACAAAACCCAGGAATGACACGGTGGGGACATGGAATTCGCATTTTTCTGCCTTAACATATAGCTGGTTTTCCAGGAGTCGTTGCAACACTTGGCGCACGTGATTCTGGTGCTCCTGTATGGACTTGGAGAAGATCAGGATGTCATCCAAGTAGACAAACACAAACTGATGGAGCATGTCTCTGAGCACATCATTGACCAGGGCCTGGAAAACAGCTGGGGCGTTAGTCAGGCCAAAAGGCATCACCAGATATTCGTAGTGGCCACTGTGTGTGTTGAAGGCTGTCTTCCACTCGTCCCCCTCCCGAACTCTGACCAGATGGTACGCGTTCCTTAGGTCCAATTTAGTGAACACAGTGGCACCTTGCAATTGTTCAAATGCAGAAGAAAGAAGAGGAAGGGGATACCTGTTCTTGACAGTTATGTTGTTCAGTCCACGGAAATCAATGCAGGGGCGAAGGGTCTTGTCCTTTTTCTCGACAAAGAAGAAGCCCGCCCCCACTGGAGAAGACGAAGGTCGGATGATACCTGTAGCCAGCGAGCTCTGTATGTAGTTATCCATGGCCTCCTTTTCAGGAGCAGAGAGGGAATAAAGCCGCCCCTTGGGAAGGGGGGCCCCAGGGAGAAGCTCGATGGCACAGTCATAGGGCCGATGAGGGGGGAGCGATGTTGCCCGAGCCCGGCTAAAAACTGCCCTAAGGTCATGGTAGACGGGGGGTATGCTGGGGAGGTCCACAGAGGGGTCCGGGGGCTCTGAATGCTCCTCAGGGACCAAGGAAGAAGCAGAGGTTAAGCAGGTAGCCAGACAGAAATCGCTCCAATTCTGGATCTTTCCCGTGACCCAGTCAATCTGTGGGTTATGCCGTCTAAGCCAGGGGTGACCCAAAATGAGAGGAAACTGTGGTGAATCAAACAGATGAAGGGAGATGTATTCGGTGTGGTTACCTGACACTCGGAGTCCCACAGGCTTGGTGCGATGGGTGACACGACACAGCCGTCTTCCATCTAGAGCGTTGGCCACGTGGGGGCGAAGCAGTTCTTCTGTCTCCAACTTTAGCTGCTTAGCTAAACCGCTGTCGATAAAATTGGCATCAGCGCCAGAGTCAATGAACGCAGTGAGATCCAGGGCGCGAGTGGGTGTGAAAAGGTGGGCAGCCATCAGGGAACGAGAGGCTGAGGAGTCGAAGATGGCTTGGCTCACCAGTAGCCTCCTGCCTACTGATGAGCCTGGTCTTTTACCGGGCAGCAAGCCAGGAAGTGACCGAGCTGACCACAATAAATACAGCGCCCCTCCCGCACACGCCGCTGGCGCTCTTCGGGAGACAGGTGGGCCCGCCCAACCTGCATCGGCTCCTCCTGGCCCCCCGCGCCTGGGGGGGGCGTATACAAGGCGGCAGAGGGCTGCCGAGCACCACCAGGCAGAAGGGGTGGCTGCCCCCTGGCGTCGCACGAACTGTGCCGCATAGATCGCTCTCGCCGTCTTTCATGCAGCCTGTTGTCAATTTTTGTAGCGAGAGCAATTAGGGAATCCAAGTCAGCGGGCAGATCCAGGGGGGCTAGGTGGTCTCTAACCTCCTCGGAGAGGCCATGGTGAAAAGCGTCCATAAGCGAGTGGTCATTCCATGCACTGTCGGCACCCAATGTGCGGAACTGGATCGCATAATCTGCCACGCGTCCTCTCCCCTGTTTGAGGTTGAACAGGCGTCGAGCCGCTTCTCGTCCCGGGGTCGTATGATCAAACACTTTGCGGAGAGCAGCCGAAAACTCCAGAAATGTGCCACAGATGGTGGATCCCCTCTCCCATTCAGCCGTGGCCCATTCTCGTGCCCGACCCGTCAAGTGTGTAATGACGGTGGCCACCTTCACTCGCTCCGAAGCATAGGAGAGAGGGTTCAGTTCAAACAGAAGGGAACAGTTCACCAGAAATGATCGACAAGTTGAAGAATCCCCGTCATACCTCTCAATCTGGATGCCCCGGGGCTCATGAACTGGATGCCTGGTCCCGGAGGGCGGTGGAGCCGGTGGAGTGGCTGTGGCCGAAACAGATGGGGGAGCAGACAGAGTGGATTGCATCCGGTTGACCTGATCTGCGAGGGAGGCCACTAGGGCCCCCAAGGAGGAGAGACCCTGTCCCTGCTGAACACCCAGCTGTTGAATCCCTGAGGCGAGAGAAGCCAATTCCTGCTCTTGCTGGTTGAGTCGCCGGTCTTGGTTTTGAATTGCCTCCCGGATGGGATCTGTTCCCGCTGAGTCCGTCATGGCCGGATTGTACTGTAACGACCGGACACCGGGGAAGGACTCAGTAGCAGGAACCACAAGGCAAGGGATATGGCTCTCAGGCAAACAAAACTTTATTGGACTACGGAGGGTCCCCGGGAAGTGGGGTTCAGGATCCAGTCAAAATCAAAATCAGACAACCAAAAAGAGTTCCTGAAACGAGGAGCAAAAAGCACAAGGAAAATCTCTCAGAAGGCTAGTGGTAGGAAGACAATCCGGCAGGGGGTGAAGGGTGGGGGGTGTTATTATAGTGGGGCTGATTGGTAGATGAGGTGCAGGTGAGAAGCTAGCAAAAGGGAAGTTGTAGACGGGCCAGTCCAGGTTTCAAAATAAGAGCGGTGTCTGGCTACGGACGTGACACTGGAGAGGAGACATGTTTTTGAAATGGATGGGGGACGCCAGAGCACCTGGAAAGAAGCCATGAAAGCACAGGTAGATCATTTAGTATCGTTAGTGCTGGTTCCTGTTTCTGAGTGGCAACAGGAAGCAGTACTAAGCACCGAGCCACCGTGCTGAGCCTTCTTTTTATTTTTTTCTCATGGAAAATAGGTGGAAGCTTAGTTAGTTCAATTTAATTAGATTTAAAAGTACTTAATTAATCCCTATTTAAACTATGTCATTTTCTAATTAAGCGGAGCGTTTATTAGAAGGGGTATGCTCCTTGAGGGTAACCGTGGAAACCTTACTGTTTAAACACCAGAGCTGTCAGCACAAAAGGAAGAGAGCCGATGACGCTGGATTTCAACACTGTAAACAGGCCTCTGCCACAGGAATACCAACAACTTCTCTTCTGAGACTCCTGAGATTTGTTCTCAAACGTTTCTGGTTGTGTCTCACATGCATGTATGTTTGGTGGGAACGCTTGATCTTTATTTTCAGGTAGTTCTATTCTTCTGTTTTCAATAGTGCCAAGTTCCTCTCTTAGATTCTGAATTGGTTTCCTATCTTCCTGGTTTGTCTCACGCTGACTTTCCAAATCCTGAACAGGTTCTTTAAGACAGTCTTCTGATATCTGCATTTCAAATGACACCTTTAGATCTGTTATTTCAGTATTTAGTCTTGTTATTAGTGCATCCTTTTTCAATTGATGTTCTTCAGCCTCTTCCAATTTAAGGTCAAGTTCTTGTACAACTGCGTCCAGATATTTGTTTTCATTTTTTCTCAAATTGTCTGTTTCAAATGTCCCTGCAAATCTTTAACATCGTGCTCCAAATGTCGAACTAGAGCAGTTTTTGTTTCCAGCTTAGATGCAAGTGAGGCCTCTTTCAGTCTCATGCTGTTATTTTCCTTTTCTAGATATGAAACATGAAAAAAGTGGATTATTTGTTTCTCAAGTGGCGACGACGAGAACGACGAGTCTGGGGTTGAGAACCAAAATCAAGATAAAGGTAAGCTGGTCAGTGTAAAATAAACCCATGACGCTGATATCTACTGAGGTTTATTTTGTAGTGACGATAACCGACGCTAATTAGAGTTGGTAAAAACAGCTGGACGCAGCTGTGTGAGAGTTTACAGACTGATGTTACATCTGTAGACGGTCTTTATACGTGAATGCATTATAATATAAATGGATGTGTAAATAGAGGATAAGGCGTTTTTATAAAACAAAAAGTAACATATCTGGTGGTAGTCTTCACAATGAAGATGCATTGTTGAACTATTTTGGAGCAAAACCAGCTCCTCCTGCCAACCAGGTGTCAGAGCCTCCTCAGGCGATGACAGTACAGCAGATGAGGTTTGAACAGAGTGAGCACCCAGATCAGGGAGGAACCAGCCTTTTGTGAGTTTGTTGAGCACATATAACACATGTAACATGGTATCTTGCTTGATGTTTTCTCACCACAGGTTGATGTGCAGAGTTGCCAGCAGCTGAAGGTGAGGAGCAGCAGACACCAGCTGTTTTCTGTTTTCTCCAGCTGCAGTTTTCCTCTCTCCGCCTCCAGCTGTTTCTTTTCTTTCTCCAGATTTTTCATCTGTTGCTGCAGACTTTTGTTAGTTTCCTCGACTTTCCCTATGGATTGCTCCAACACAGTTTTCTCTATTTCATTGGTTTTCTTCACCTCTTCACATTGTTTCTTTTCCTCCTCCAGCTCTTTACGTTCTTCCTCCAGTTTTGTTTGGATGTCACAGACTTTTCTTTGCTCCAGTTCCAGTTGTTTTTTATAATTTGCTTCAATTTCTGTTTCAGTGAAGTCCATTTCACTTTTCTCCCAATCCAAATCCTGAAAATTTGATTCCAGGTCCTGTCTTTGTCCTTCCAAGTGTGACTTTGATGCTTGCAGCAGGTTCCAGCGTGCGTTTGAGGAGGCACATGTGAAGTCTCTCCAGCCTGGTCAAGAAGGACAAATCCTTGTTAGTTTCTGGAACTTCAAATATGAGACTCTTCAGAGCTTGTTTGAGTCGGCGGAGCCCAACAAGATCCAAACTCTTCTGGATGTAATAATGTTTTGTGCAGCACAACTGTGTTGTTGCCACTGACTCAGCTGACATGTGGTCTCGTCTGCACAGTTTGTCAACTGCCTGCAGAGGAAGACACCAGCTCCAGGGACACAAACGGAGACTGCCGTCCCCTACATTCGGAGCAGAGACAGGAAGGGCAACTGCTCCCACCTCCACCACCCCCTCCACCACAGCTACCACCAGCACCACCAGCAGCGCCACAGCATCAGTCTCAGCTTGGAGTCAGAATTCAGGACTGCAGCTCAGTACGCTTTTATTTTCTCACCAGTGAGCTCAATCTCTGGTTTCCATCATCCAAACCTCGTCCAATCTACAGCCAACCACCCGCTTCCCTCGACCCCTTCTTTGCATGAGGCCTCATGTGGACCATCCGGAGGGTCCTGTACATCGACGGCTGGTATCTCATGTCCACCGAGTCCCTGGAGTGCCGTTGACGTAAGAAGGTTGACGGTTGGTCACAGGACATCGTGAGACAGCCACCCCCCACCTACAGCTGCAGGTTTCCAGCTGTACTCACGTACAAGGAAGAAGCAGCTCCAACGGGTCTATGTAAAACTGTGTTAACTGGGTTCTTGTGCTGATGACTCTGGTTTCTGCTGGTTGTCCTGTGATCAGGCGGTGATGGCACAGCTGAACTCTCACACCCTGGACAACAGTGGCACTTGGCTGTACAACACCCTGACAGAACAGTTTCTATCAGCACCCCAAATGGTACCGGTGCTCTGTCACTCATCTGGAGCCTGTACCTCCAGTTGTCTTCTAGTTAAAGATCTTGAGCCTGATCCCAGCCCGTCTTTGTTTGTGCAGATTCAACTGTCGTTCCTGCTCCAGCTGTGGCTGATCACCTGTGAAATGCATTAGAGAACAAACGAGACAATGTAAGTAAAAGTTTAGTTTGATGAAATCTAATTCACTGGTCACATGCACACATGTGACCAGTGTTGTCAGGTGGAGGAGTTGTCAGTGGTAAAAGAAGTATACGGTATTGTTGACTAGGCAGCACGGTGGCTTAGTGGTTAGCACTGTTGCCTCACAGCAAGAAGGTTCCCGGTTCAATTCCCGGCCCGGTGGGTCTTTCTGTGTGGAGTTTGCATGTTCTCCCCGTGCTTGCGTGGGTTTCCTCCGGGTACTCCGGCTTCCTCCCACAGTCCAAAAACATGCAGTGTAGGTTAATTGATCATTGTAAATTCTCCCTAGGTGTGAATGTGAATGTGAGTGTGATTGGTTGTTTGTATGTGGCCCTGGATAGACTGGCGACCTGTCCAGGGTGTACCCCTGCCTTTCGCCTGATATGCGTCGGGATAGGCTCCGACAGACCCCCGTGACCCGGAAACGGATAAAGCGGGTATAGATAATGGATGGATGGATGGTATTGTTGACCTTTTTACCAACAATAAGTTGGATAACTTAAACAATTCTTTGCATCACTTATTTTTGAGGTTGTTCAAATTAATTAGTATTATATTTACTTTGAAATTACATAAGATGAAGTGACTGCAAACAAAAATACTTTGCTTACAGACAGACAAGAACGTCCCTTTGTGATTGGAGCTCTGAGCTCATGTGAAGCTCCTAAATGTTGTATTTGTCTCTGGGCTGCTCACTGAATCTGAGTGTTTCACCGTCTGAGACGTTTCTGACCTTCATGGACTTAAAACACAAAGTTAATATGCTGCAATATTATCCCACCTTGAATTCTTTATTTTTTTTGAGACAGTTTTAAATATCTTTATATATCATTTATTTCATGACATTTTGTGAGTTTATGGCATTATGTGAGGCAGCCACGAGTCCTCCACACCGATGACGGAGGTCCACTGTGACAGTGACAGATGAATTCTCTACGTATGGAGACTGGAACTGGAAATACAGTGGATCTTATTTAGCTCTAATCCAGGATTATTTTAAAAATAATAATTTCCTCTGTGTTCAAGGTTGCAAAACACTTTTCAGTCATTGTCTTATATTCAACATATGTATCTTGCATACAATTAAAGGCATGTTAAAGCAGCACAGAGTTTTTCATGTTAGAAAATTCAGTTTCATTTGCAGGAATATTTGATTATGTTCAAGTAGTGTTGTCTGGTTCTTGAGGATTCTCTTTAATGTCTGCAGAAACCAACTAAAGTAACTTTGGGGCAGTCTGCATATATGGCTTTATGCCACAAATCATCAAAGATGAAAGTAGCTCACGGGGCTGCAGTGAACATCACAGCAGAGAGGAGACAAGGGAGCGACTGAGCAAGAGACAGAACAAGGTGAACTTTGCATAGTGTCTTGAAAGCATCTTAACCTCCATTGTCTGAAAAGGGAACCCTCTAAACTAACGTGTTTCTAGAAGTGTCTTTGTGATGCTTTAATGTTACAGTCTTTAAAGTGTCACATTAAAAAGATGTTGAAACGTCTCTGCTCTCACTCTTGTCATTCAGGTCCTCCTCTAAGACCCTGCAGCAGAACCACAGCAGCAACGCCGCTGGTATTTAGGAAATGAGGGATTTGGATCCAGAGGTGCCTCCTCTTCCACCTCGCTGCTGTTTCAGGGACCTGCTGCTCAGGAACCAGATGTTCCAGAATGACGACAGGTACCATGAATATCACTCCTATGCAAACATGCAAACATCTGTCATCTTCCTGTATCTCAGGAAGATTGTTACGACTCTCTTAAGAGTTTAGTTGTTGCTGTGTTTGGAGAAGTAGACCTGCAGATGTTTCCTGCTCCTGGGGGGAAGAGTTGAGGCTCATTCTGACTAACGGCACCAGAACAGAATCAGCTTGGAGCTTTTACATGAGATCAAATATTATTTAATGCCTGGATCATTTGCATTTCAACTAAGGTCTGAGGTTCACAGTATCAGGAAAATGAGTGCAGTTGAAGTATGAAACATTGCACCTTGTTGGACTTTGAGCACTACAGCACTGGTCACACAGCAACCTAGTAAGTAGTTTGATTGAAACATCCTGGAAATAAAAAAATAAAACAAAACCTCTTTTGTGTTGCACATGTCCACGGACTGTGGATGTTTTTATTTGTGCCTTTAACAGTAACTGCTGTGGTGAAAAAAGACCAAAAAACAGATAAAAGCATTTTATTATTTAGATTTCCTGCTTTCAAGCCAACGTTGCAGCCGTTCAAGAGGAAGCTGATCCTTCAGCTTCCTCTTGAACTCCTTGCAGTTAACATGCATTTCCCCAGCTGACTGAAACATGAACGTCTACGGTTAAATGTTGTGAAACCTGACTTTACAAACAACAACCACAGTTCTGTAGCTAAACTTAATGAGATCAGTGCAGACGGATGCCGATGTGCTTTTATAAATGGATTTTCATGCTCTGCTGGGTTCTGGGAGCTCACCGTGGTGCTGAAACCAAACTAGATCATTGAAGGATCAATAGTCACTTCCATACTGCCTTAAAAGAACAAGTCAAGAGCATTGTAAAACCAGAATACTACAGTATATTAACATTGTTTTAATATATTAGTAACCTGTGCTCTGATCTACTGCTGTGAAAGGCTCTACTTGACCTGGTTGAATTGTAATCTGTAAAGAACATCCTTAAGATTGAAAATGTGAAGCCTCTGTGAATGACGTGAACAATGATCAACAAAATGAGACGGTTACAGCTCTACTCAGAAGGTGAGTTCACGTAGAATAAGTGACAACTTTTAATCTTTCCATTCTGATGCGGCTTATTTCAGAGACTGTTTAGATAATTAATTGTTCTGAAGGTTTAACGTTTCTGAGACTGCAAATGCGTCTCCATCAGTGATCCTGGTATGTCATCCTATAAACTTGAATACATTCATTAACACAACCGTCAACTTGCTGTTTTGGTGCATTAGTTTTCCAGGGGGGTTGAATGTTGTTCTAAATGAATTGTGAGGTTGTTTCTGCCTGTAAGAATCTGATCATATCTTTCAGAGGTTAAATCTGACACACTAACATGCTGTGTGAGTCATCGCTGAAGAAGCAGCATTTTTGTTTGCCAGCAGTCGTGTTTCAGGAAGAGACTGTCAATGTCTGCAAATGGATTTGGTATCGTATTGTAAGTTTACTTTGTGTGAATGCAAAATGAATGTAATCCAACATTTCACTTTGAACCAAAATTGTAGTAAATGCAACAGTTTGATTCGACACCAACTTGCGTTCTTTATCATCATACTTTCTTTATTTGTTTTTACCTCAAGAGTCCCTGTTTCTGGTAGAAGATACCGGCTGATCTTGGAGCAGGTGATGGAAAGGATGCAGGTTCATGTCAGGTTGGGATGGTTTTCACATCATTTTGTGATCAACATACTTGAACATAATCCGTGTTGTTTCTTGGAGTCACTGGGTGGTTCAGGTCTTGCAACTGACACCCTGGTCCGGGTGACCAGAGCAAGGCTGATCTGTCCTGGACCTGTGTCCGAGTGGGGATCTGCTGCCACCTCTGCTCTCCCCATCTCAGCCAGAGCCACCTGGATGCTGTTTCTGCTGCCTCCGCGTTGTTACTGACAGCTGTTCTTCTTCTTCTGTTGGCAGTTCTGTCCAAGGTTTTGTAGGCCTTGCTCGGGGACTGACCAACAAATCCCTGAGTGCCTATTTCCTCTGAACTACACCTGGTCTTCACCCCCTCTGTCAATCTTCCTCCACCAGCTCTTGATGTTTCGCTCCCTTCCTCTTGTGGGCCTCCTCCATCCTCTCCTCTCAAGACACTGTTAACTCCAGCAGGATCAGTCGTCGTGTTGTCTGGGAGATGAACATCTGGTCTCAGTGGTCTGGACGATGTGTGACGGTGTGAGAAGTAATCATGAAAGTTCATGTTTAAGAAGTTTAACATGATCAGGGAATGGAGGTGTTGGAGAAATGGATTCTGGAAAAATATAATCACATGATCATTCACAGCTGAGTGGAAAAGGTTTCACTAAATAATAAAAACAAAATGCTGCAGCTGGTGATATAAAGACACCTTAGTGAAACCAGGTAGATGGAGTTGGGACTGATGGATGACTGGAGGATGTTTGCTGGACGGTTGAGTCTTGAAGCCTGAAATTTGAGACTTTTTATCCTTTTTTGCCAAAGACGTCAGGTGATGATAGAGGATAGATTTTTGTTTTATTTTTTTTTATTTTTGGAGCAAGATTTTAGGAGCTGCAAGTGGAGATTAATGCTGCACGTTGAAGGTAGGAAGTGGATTCACATGTCTGAAGCTGCTGGTGGACGACTACGTCAAACGTTCAGACAGAAGAGTGAGAACATGTATCTACATAAAGGGATCAGGTGGAGGATCTCAGAGGTTGTAGGTGAAGGGTGAATCTGCACAGTGGAAGTTTCAGGTGGAGGTTTGTATCTGGTCCTGGGGTGGACTGATGTTCTCCACAAACAGATGTAGTCGATGCCTGGAGGACGAGGTCTGGACTGCACGCCATTGTGGTTGAACCTGAAATTTCTGCAGATGAAAGTAATTATGGTTACTGACAAGTGGCTTAGATTTTTACCAGAATCTGAGGACCGGTGGCAGCTGAAAGCTGATTTCAAATGTGCCCGTTTAATCCCCAACCACCTCCTACAGCTGGTCAGAAGATACTCGCCTCTCTCACTTACATTCTCATTGTTTTTATGAGAGGAGCCACAGCCAGAGCAGAGTGAATGTTGGGGGATCAGTTGGGGGGTTTGGTTGCAGGTGGCAATCAGAGTCTTGTTTTTCAGGCTCCAAAATCGAAACACTGATTGCGACAACCGCATATCGGACAGCACATTGTCGCATCGCTGGTCTCCTCCCGTGGAGAAGATGGTGGCTCATCATCCGGGGTATGAAAATAGAGGAGCCAGTGCCACACACGCCCATGGAGGTCATCAGGAGCCTTTAGAGATGAAGAGGGTAAAAGAGAAAAGTTCAGCTACACCATTTAGACTGATGCACTTTGATGAGATACGCATGTGTGAGACCATTCAAACTGATGCAGTAAGGCAGCAACAGAAGAGCAAGAAGCAGGTGAAAACTATCATCTTCACAAACGGATAAAGCACTCACCTCCTCCATTCTGGCCTGTGGAGCATGGCTGGAGGACTCGGAGTCATCATCACTGTCATGGCGTCCACTGGATAGAGGATCCTCAGAGTCTGTGATGATGCTGTCCTGCTCCCAGTCATTGGAACAAAGAAGAATGAAGACGCCA
The DNA here is from genome assembly GCA_014839995.1 of Xenentodon cancila. Lineage (NCBI taxonomy): Eukaryota > Metazoa > Chordata > Actinopteri > Beloniformes > Belonidae > Xenentodon > Xenentodon cancila. Next base: position 12,469,909 of record CM026214.1, on the reverse strand, counting down.
ATTAAAAGATCTGCTTCAGTTTGTTCATTTAGAGTCAACAAAATCATACAGGGATGTCGTTTCTGTCCAGCAGCAGAGTGTGAAGCTGCTGAAAACCATCATCTGCACAAAGAAATGGGCCACTTACCTCTACTGGTCCAAAGATGGATCAGTGACGTAGGAAGCTGTCTCGTCGTCAGCTTCATAGTCTCTGCTTGTCGAAGAGACTGTGATGATGCTCTCCTGCTCCCAGTCATTGGAAAAAACTGTTTCAGTTACTTAATTTAGAGTCAACAAAATCAAACTGGGGTATATTTTTTATGCCCAATAGAAGAGTGTGAAGATGCTGAAGACCATCAGCTGCACAGACAAATGGAGAACTGGCCAAACCTGTGGAGAACCAGGCAGGAGCTGGGGGTCATCAGCATCCTGACGGATCCTTCTCCTTGGAGGCTCCCCCGATGATGTGGAGCTGCTCTCCTGCTCTCTTGGTCTCTGTAATTTGAGCAAATAAAAGCACGGTGTAAAAACTCTGCTCCAGCGTCTCCATTTACAGTCTTTTTGGCCATTCCTGTGATTTTGGTTTTGTATGTAACTTAGTTTATGTTTTTTTGTTTTCCAACAGCTTCTTTACTGACACGAGTATCACAGCTCTCTTACTTTGACTGACGTAGTTCCAGGTAAAAGGTAAATGTTGCTCACTACGGTGACTCTTATTGTACAGTGGTTATACTAACTGTATAACTTGTACAAGTGGACAGTTCTGATTGCACTTTACATGCAGAAAAGTGATTCATTTGAACCACTGCTTCTGTCACAATGTGTCACCAACTCTGTGACTGATTGGTTTGAATGTATGGTTCCAGGCATTTTCTATTCCTGCTTTATCCTTTGCAGGACCACGGGGGTCTGCCAGGGCCTATCACAGCTGATTATAGGCGAGAGGCGGGGGTCCACCCTGAACAGGTCGCCGGTGTATCACAGGACCACATACAGATACAGACAACCACACATCCTCAAACCTACAGTCAATTTAGAATAACCAATCAACCAAATGGAAATGCATGTTTTTGGATAACCAGGAGTACCCGGAGTACCCAGAAGGAACCCACGCAAGCACGAGGTGAACATGGAAATGCCACACAGGAGTTGAAGAATCGAACCGGGAACCTTCTGGATGTGAGGCAACAGTTTATTATTATTTGCCATCCATCTATTTTCTATATATTTAGTTACCGATTCCAGGGGAGACGGATAATATTCATTTAAAAGTCATTGGGTGAGTGGTGGGTGGAACCTGAACACAGACCACTACAGATCAGGACCACGCAGTGATCAGTATACAAACAGGCAGACTCACGGTCACTTGTAGACAAATTAAAACCAGCAGTGACCAACCAACAGAGTGACAACTCTGAAATATAGATGCTTTTAGTACAAGTATCTTATCTTCATTTAGTAAACCAGTCAGTGTTCACCTGAATATTGTTTAACCAAGCATTTCTTCACCGTTAGAGAATCCATGTGACATTTGATTTGAGTTCATGAAGATACAAAGACATAAGATGAGACGAGACAAGACAGTAATATAAGATAAAGGGAAATTCAATATAAAAATGGCAATGACTGTGACTTTTGCTCGAGTCACTGAAAATCATTACCAGGTTTATCTGCATCATTACCAGGTTTATCTGCATCATTACCAGGTTTATCTGCATCATTACCAGGTTTATCTGCGTCATTACCACGTTTATCTGCATCATTACCAGGTTTATCTGCATCATTACCAGGTTTATCTGCGTCATTACCACGTTTATCTGCATCATTACCAGGTTTATCTGCGTCATTACCACATTTATCTGCGTCATTACCAGGTTTATCTACGTCATTACCACGATTATCTGCATCATTACCACGTTTATCTGCATCATTACCACGTTTATCTGCATCATTACCACGTATATCTGCATCATTACCAGGTTTATCTGCATCATTACCAGGTTTATCTGCGTCATTACCAGGTTTATCTACGTCATTACCACGATTATCTACGTCATTACCACGTTTATCTGCATCATTACCAGGTTTATCTGCGTCATTACCACGTTTATCTGCATCATTACCAGGTTTATCTGCGTCATTACCACGTTTATCTGCGTCATTACCACGATTATCTACGTCATTACCACGTTTATCTGCGTCATTACCACGTTTATCTGCGTCATTACCACGTTTATCTGCGTCATTACCACGTTTATCTGCGTCATTACCAGGTTTATCTGCATCATTACCAGGTTTATCTGCGTCATTACCACGTTTATCTGCGTCATTACCACGTTTATCTGCGTCATTACCACGTTTATCTGCGTCATTACCACGTTTATCTGCGTCATTACCACGTTTATCTGCGTCATTACCACGTTTATCTGCGTCATTACCACGTTTATCTGCGTCATTACCACGTTTATCTGCGTCATTACCACGTTTATCTGCGTCATTACCACGTTTATCTGCGTCATTACCACGTTTATCTGCGTCATTACCACGTTTATCTGCATCATTACCAGGTTTATCTACGTCATTACCAGGTTTATCTGCGTCATTACCAGGTTTATCTGCGTCATTACCAGGTTTATCTGCGTCATTACCACGTTTATCTGCGTCATTACCACGTTTATCTGCGTCATTACCACGTTTATCTACGTCATTACCACGTTTATCTGCGTCATTACCACGTTTATCTGCGTCATTACCACGTTTATCTGCATCATTACCACGTTTATCTGCGTCATTACCACGTTTATCTGCGTCATTACCACGTTTATCTGCGTCATTACCAGGTTTATCTACATCATTACCACGTTTATCTGCGTCATTACCAGGTTTATCTGCATCATTACCAGGTTTATCTGCGTCATTACCACGTTTATCTGCGTCATTACCACGTATTTATATGTGAACCTGAAGGTTGTTGTCTTGGTATTGTTTACAGGGGCTTGAGCCACTCTTATTGTGATAGGTAAACTTGTTCAAACAAGTTGTGTTAACTAAAGACCAGCAGAGCTTTCTCACACTCTTCCTGGGTTTTCTAAATATCATGTTACCTTTTTGTGCATGTTCATATTTGATGTCACCTTACCTGCAGTTTTGGAAAATAATCCAATATTCATAACTGTTTATCTAGATTATGTTGTTTGTAAAAACCCGTCTGTTAAAGGTTGGAAAAAGAAGCATCACAGAGTTTGGTCCTAAAATATTATAGTTTAGATAGATCGCTGAGTTGACAGAAGTATCAAAGGTGTGACCAGGTGAACCCGTGAACGCATCCATGAGGCTGTGAGTACAAGGTGCTCACGTTTATACTCACATGTCATATGCTACCACTGATAAAAATGTATAAATGAGGTCCTTACCAACAGTTGTGGTCATCAACAGTCTGGAAAATAGAAGGTTTCATCCTTCTAGTTATGAAAAATACACAGTTATATGAGTGTGTTTACCATCAGTGGTGCCGCCACACCAGCTAAACCCAGAGATTATCTCTGGTAGACGGTTAGGTCTACCTACTGATTCATCGTCTACTGATTCATCGACCTTTGTCAGGTCGATGAATCAGTCACAAGTATTATGCATGACATTAACATGGAAATAAATACTGTTAAAATTAACATGAAGTTACATAAATCTATAGAACTCTAAAAACCCTCATTCTTGTCGCTCTTTTGTAATGCAATAATGCATAATGATAAAGTGTGTTATAGGACAACTAGATTGTGTAAATGAGGTCAAAAACAGCTGGTAACTACGACAAACTACGACTCTTCTTCCTCAGGAAGCTGAAGGCCCAGCTCCCACAGAGGTTGGTGCTCAACTTTTATGGAGAAATCATTACAAACATCCTCACCAGCTCCATCGCTGTGTTGTATGTTAGGTGCACATCTGTGGTCTGCAAAGGGCTGTAGCAGCCGATGAGGTCGGCCCAACACGTCACTGGGCTGAACTCCCAGAGCATGACTCCATAGACACCAGCAGACAGGAAGAAGACCTACAGCTTCAGCAGGTATCCCATACCACCCCCATCCCCTACACTACTCTGAACAGGGACCTGAAAACACTCACACAGACTGTCAGAAGTGAATCTTGCAAATCTGTGCAGAGCTGAACAAACAACCGTAATAATAAATAAAAATGTTTCATTCAGACATTTAGGGTCCAGAGGACTGTAGTCAACCTCCCTGGATGTGAACACCAGAGGAAAACTGACAAAACATTAAAGAGACGGATTATACAAATGGAAACAAAAGAACCCAGAACAACTTCCAAAGAAATTCCAGATGAACTCTGAGGTCAAAGTACGTCAGTGTCAGATCAAACCATCCATCACTTCTGGACTTCTGCAGTACTTTGAGCAGCTTAAATGGAATAACTTCCAGGTGACCCTTGTTTCATGATTGTTTCTCAATAAAAAGTCAAAGTTCTTTGCATGAATGTGTATGTTTTGTGAATGTGAGCGTGCACGTTTCAGTGAGAAGTGTTTCACACAGGTCAGACTTGACTGTGTCGGGTCACTGAGACAGAGAGACTACAAGCATGAATGGAAGAGAAGAAAGGCTTGTTTGATGCAGCTGGAGTGTGTTCAGGTGTCTATATTCATCCAGCCGTGTCCCCGTCTGACTTCCAAGGTGATCAAATGGATGTAGTGTCTCTGTTCACTGATGCTGGTTGGTACTTGGTACTTTAAGTGAGCTGTTAATCTGTCTTTCTCCAGGACAACAGAGTTTCTTTTTCTGCCATGTGTCTCCACAACTGCTAATATGAAGATGCAGACGTCCACAGAGGACCGAGGGTTGGAGTCGTCGGCATCTGCAAACTCAGGAGGAGACGCTGCAGCAGATGAGTAGATCTGCAGAAACGTTATGACGGGACCGGAGCAGAAAAGATCCCATGTTGTTTGAGCTCCTGATATGACAATATTGTACTGTGCACCGGCCTCATGTTGGCCTCATGTGAAACATGTTCTGTGTTTCACGTGTTTATGTTTATGCATCATCAAATATGATGCAGCCGGTGGCTCTTGTCCTCTGGTTTTCTGGGTTCTGTCCCTCCTACAAGTACTAGCTGATGGGACAGTGGACACCGGACGGGGCCTACAAGGCAGTCTTCCCCTAGTTCGATCACATGTAACAGCTCCTAAAAGGTCTGAAATGAGCATTTTTTTTGGCTACATTTTGGTTGTTTTAAGAGTAATTTGTGTAAAATGAAGTGGAATAATCCTCTTGTAAGTTTTCTCTGGCTGGAGATGAAGGAAGCTTTGACTTCAGGGCTCCGTCTGATGGAGTTGAGCTGGTTCATCATGACTGGAAGAGCTGCGCTGTACTACTGTCACTGCCTGAAGCTGTCGGTTTGACAGATGAAAATCCCAACTTCAACGTCTGACATCCTCCACTTTGCTCTCATCAGATAGATACATAGCCACTCTTCATCCACCCTATATAATGCAGTCATCCACCCACACATCCTTACATTTACCCTTTGTGTGATTTGGTTTTTCCTAAAACTCCAAAATGACGATGTGGCTCCACTTCTTCATGGTCTCCCATGTTTCACTGTCATGTTTCTACAGCAGCCCAGAAAGGACAAACCAAGCATTTGTCCTAGAGGACGTCATTTTGGACATTAAGTCTTTATTTTTAGCATCACACACAGATCCTCTAAAAGGCTTTTCCACGTTTGACTTAATGTCAGTAAAACCGGCCCACGTCTCACCTCATTTTGTTTATAAATTAATGGAATAATCTGGGAGCTGAATTTATAATCATGTTGAACATAAAGTACAAATCTTTTACTTCTGTGCCTTTGTGCATCAGGACCTCGTATCAAAAGCAGCATGTGACAAATGACACCATGTCATTGTTTATTAAACATGAACTGAGCTTAATTTAAAAAAAAAAGTTATTTATTATAAATTAATTTATTTTCACTGTTTTCTTTAGGATTCAGAATAAAGTATTTAAATAAAGTAAATACAAACTCAGATATGACATTAAATATCACAATATGCTTTATTTAAATGACCAAAAACTAGTCCCAAACTCAGAAGCAGTGTGTGGAGAGCTGATTTCATCCGTACTGCCTCCATGAGGATTTAAAGTTTGGCTGAAACTGACTCCTGCAGCGTCACAACAAACATTTACAGTCTTCTACTTCTTCTGCTGCTTTTACTTTTGTCTGCTCCCTCCAGGGGGCGCCACAGCAAGTCATCCGTCTCCATCTAACCCTTTTCTCTGCGTCCTCTTCTCTCACACCAACCAACCTTATGTCCTCTTCACTACATCCATATATCTCCTCTTTGGTCTTCCTCTAGGCCTCCTGCCTTGCAGTTCCTACTTTAGGATCCTTTTTCTGATAAATGTATATGCATCTTATTCCAGAAACCACAAAGTGGCACCTGTACCAGCAGACTCTGCAAAGCTGCAGCATCAACCTCCACCTGTAGCCTCTCTCCAGAGAGATGAAGTCAGCTGCTGTCAACTGTTGTAGCCTCCATCCAACAGTCACGTCTGTGCAACACTTCAACTTGAATGAAGTTTCTGCCTCCAGCATCTTGTCCTTCAGTCTGAACTTCTGATCAAAACCTCCACCATCCAGGGTAAGAACACAGCTTCACCTGCGACTGTTGAAGTCCTCCACCTTGTGCCCTTCAGTATGTAAACATACCCACTCTTTATCCAAATTCTATATTCAAATTCTCCAACCACAGATTCTTACATTTGTTTTCTTCCAGAAACCGTCCAGATGCAGCTTCACCTACAGACTTTATAGTCGGTGTTGTGTAATTTGTTGTTTTGACTTTTAGAGCAAACAAAGAATTGGAATTCTGTTTATAAAACTGTCATTATAACGGAGGATTCACACACGTGAATATTCACTGGAAACTGGGATCAATGTTTGATATTCACATTAGTTTGATTGTGAAACTGGATTTCTTTCCCTTAATTTAGTGATTTATGACACTGATCAGGGTTTTATACTAAAATACTGATCATCTCTTTCACAACCTGTTTAAAGTCAACTGGTATGATGCTCAGACATGTAGGTTTAAGTCAAACCAGACCCTCCAGTAACTCGGCAGACAACACTTGTGACTTTTGCGTCACACTAATTTGCAGAGGCATCATTTTTGAGTGAAGTTTGTGATGTAACAGGCGGGTGGACCCTCTGACTTCACCCCTCCACAATCAGATATGATGTGCAGCATCTCTCCATCAACGGTTTCAGGAGCATTAAATCTTGTTAACAAATGTTTGTCCAACATCTGGTAAAACAAAGTTTCAGTAAACTTCAGTGACTTCACAGCTCAGCGTCACACAGACGTCTGCACAAACGTCTTCACAAACGTGGAATATTTTCCTGTGTGGATGTTGTTTCACTGTAGATGTTTACCTCATTGTGAAGCTGATTTTATCAAATGACTGCAGATTTATTTGTGGTCCAAACAGAATATGAAACCAGTCAATAAACAACTGATCTCCTCTTCCTCCCCTTCCATTGAAACTCTGGACCTTCCTGAACCAGCCGAGTTCCACCTTCCAGATGTTCCCAGAGGATGTGTTCTTGACTGGACTGCCAGTGGGAAGCCAGGGTACATACAGCTGTCCTTCAGTTAAATTTAATAACCTTTTTACAACCTTCAGAATATTTTTAGAGCCGTCTTGACACTGAGTTACAAGTGTTGATGAGCCGCCTTTCTAACGTTTAGGCAGATTTTGACATATATAACACTATACACAACAGAATAGATATAGACTCACTGATGTTGGTCCCATATTGCACACATTTATTTCACTTTGTGAATAAAAATAAAACAAAGTACATAAAATATGCAGTGAGAAGAAAGTTCCAGCACACTGGCTTGAATTGACTGTATGAAGTGTTGATGCGTTACGAACTGGCATCTGCTCGTTTAACTGTTGCTGATGTCACTTCACAAACTGGCCTCCACTACATGAACTGGTGACCTGCTATTGTTTGATTTTAACATCAACTTGTGCTACAGGCCTGATATGAACTCATGAGCATAAAGGATCTGACAGCAAGTGTCTTAATTGCGGGGCCTTTTCTTGAGTCTTGATCGAGGCTCTCATCAAACATCAACACGAGTGGCCCAGCCTTGTTGAAGCCACCAACAAGATGTTTTTATTAAGAATGAAGCTAATCCTAATCTGGTGATGAACCCGGTTTTGTCCTTACCACACGTGAATGACTTCATGATGTCAGAGTCGGGAAACATTTCATTAAATAGCTTCACAATTCCTTCATTGGAGTTCAATGAGTGGTGTTTAACTGCAGTGTTCAGACACTGGTCTGTATGAGATCACGTATCAGATCAAGTATGAGATCAAGTATAAGATCACGTATGAGATCACGTATGAGATCAAGTATGAGATCACGTATGAGATCACGTATGAGATGAAGCCTGGAAATGGAAGAGGACGACTGCGGGTGGTCCACAGAAACCTCCTCCTGCCATGCAACTTCTTACCGGTGGATAAAGAAAGCTTACAAACTGAGAAGAGAAGGAAGAGACAAAGAAACAACAAAGAACAACATCCACAAAAGGAGCAAGTGCACAGTTCAGAGGATGATGATGACTCAAGGCACAGATAGGTAAAATGGTGTCAATGATGCTGACCTAAAAGTTCTCTCTGCAGGTACAGCACAGGTCAGTATTGCAGGGATGTTGATGGTAGAACAACTATGACTGAAAAGGAGAGGTTGAATTTCTGGCCAGTTTTAACATGTGCATGGGTCCATCATTACCAACACTTTTTGGCCAGAAGACGGGAGGCTGAAATAAGTCCTGAGTGGCTCCAGAGGATTGAGCTTAGAGCTGGTATCCAAGCATAGTGCTGCACATGCGACTGTTGGACAAATACCCATCCACTGTCACACAGACTACCTTGATGCCTCGCTTGTGTGGCCCCTCCAAGGCATGCTGCATCAGGTCCATTTGGGTGTCTGCTGTCAGATCTAAGCCATCTCCAAGGTTGACAAAGCCTGTCATCTTTTGTGTGTACGGGTCATGTTGGATCGGTCGCCTGATGGCCATGCCATCCAGTTTTGGGCATACTTGGGACATTAAAGGAATATCTTAGCAAATCTTATTTGATGTTATTATGGGTTTTGTAGCAACATAAACAACATGAAACATGGTTTCTAATATATCGATTATAATTATAATAAAGAAACCAGCGCTGATCAACGACCTGTAGGTCCAACGTTGCTGTTGGCTGAAACAGCAGCATCAGGAGACATGATTGGACGAGAGTCCCGTCGGAGACTCGTGCTGGTCCGTGATTGGTTAACTTACAACATGGACCGCCTCCTCAAGGAAAAAACGAGCCGCGAGGACAGACGGAGACACCGAGGGGTCGTCGGAGGCACAAATGTCTGCAGGACGAGTCTAAGAAGGTGAGATAGAGCCGCGGTTTCGGTGAAGTCAACCTCAGCAAATGGGCTGGTTTAAAGTGAAGACATAAATGCGGGTTCCGGTAGTTTGAAGAGAGGCTCGTCCGCTCAGGATGCTAAAATAAAAGTAGCGCTAGCCGCCATCAAGCTAAAGCAGGGCTAGTCACGTGACCATGAGCTTGTTGACGTCGCAGGTAAAAAGACGTGGACGCGCCTCTGACGCTGCGTGAACGCGGCTGCCAGCTTGGTCCGGGGGAAGCCGGGGTCTTACTGCATCAGTCCGTAAGGAGACACCTTATATGAATCATAAAATAAAAATAATAGTATAAGAGCAAAAACGAAACTAACAAAGAGTTTTGCAATATGGTTTTGCCTCATCTTGTGAAAACCAGTCACAATCAATGACGTGAAGCTGAAGAGTTCACTGCTCCAACACGATTTGAAATTCAAAATAGTGTTATCTATTTTTTTTTTTTCATTATATGTCATAGCAGGCAAAAGTTTGGCCTTGACATTTGTATCTCTGTTTTTCTCAAATGACTTGCTTCAAGCTTACAAAAATAGAAAAAGTAATCCCACTGTTCAATAGCATACAGTTGGATTCACAAGTTTTTGGACAATGACAGAACTTTTATGACTTTACCTTTACACACCAGGACAATGCATTTAAAATCAGGTCTGGTTAAAGACATCCATATTTCCAGGTCAGAGACTGTAGGTGGGATGTTATCAATATAATGTGTTATACAGCTGAAACTTTTAAGTCTCGTCTAATCAATGGTGACTTACTTAAAATGATCTTGTAAAGCCACATTGAAGTGAAATGAGTCTCCACGATCAGCAAAACCCAGGGCCATGAAAGCGTGACGTCCTTTCAAAAGGCAGCTGCAGGAGCAGAAATGATTTTGGACAATTCAGTCTTCTCCATCACATTCAGCAGTGTGATAACATGGAGACATGTAGACATTGTCCTGTGACTTGCCCCAAGGTGTCACTCCACACACTTGCACAAAGAGGGGAAAGGCCTCACGCTCCCAAGCAAGAAGGAGCAAATGTGCAAGGAAAAGATATCCTATCAAAGTGTGATAGGGAGTGGTGGCCTAGTGGTTACAGTGGTGGTGGGCTTGGGCGTGGAGGACCCAGGTTCAAGCCCAGGGCTGCCCGCAATGGTAAATCACAGCAGCCCCACTGCTCACTAGTGAAACTAGTTGATGGGTGTGCATCGTACATACAGCGTGTGCATGATGTCCACACTGACAAGAATGATCAGGAGATATGGAATACAGGGGTCACAAACTCACAAGTAGGAAATGTCACTTTATTATGAATTCAATAGTTCAGTAGCTTGTGAACAGCTGGAATTAAATTAAAAAGTGAAACCAAATTATTTTAGTTGGAAATTTTAAATGTTGGCGATACATTTTTAAACTGTTTTTCAAACATGGCATTCCTAACGCTTTTTTTCTTTCTGGAATCTGATTGGTCAACACAACATCATCCTGAATTCTGATTGGCCGGGTGTTTTGAAGCTTACTTGTGATTGGCTGAAAAAGAGGAAGTGATTTGAAATTCAAAATAGTGTCATCTGGACATAAATCACACTCCAATCGGTATGCATTGATTGACAAATTTAAAAATAGATGTAACATAACTGGCTGGACATCTACTGACTTGTTTAAAAATGTGTGTTATGAGGCACAAAGCTGTACTGTGTGGAATTGGTCATTTGTTCTTTTCTTTTCTTGTCTTTTGTTTTTGTTTTACCAGCTTACCTCATGCGCTGTGGTTCGCTGGATGGCTGGACAGCAGTTGAGAAGACCTCCGTTGGATCTGTCGCCTGATGGCCGTGCCATCCAGTATTGGGCTTACTCGTGGGAATCGGTGTTGGTCTTCATTTTTTTCTCTTTTGCAGCATGTCCAGCAGTCCAGTGTTTAACCCCGGCTTTCCATCCACAGCCTGTAACCACCTGTTTCAGGTAAAACAGTTGATAATGTGTAAATACCACAACACATACAGACATATTTACGTTTAGATGAGTGTGAAAATGTGCAAAGGGAAATATTTACTTTTGAAGAGTGTGAGGATGTGGTAGTGGAAACATCAGAGTTTCTCTTAGGTATGTGTCTGCTTTTGGGCCATGCAAATGCAGGGTTAAAGCAAGTTGTCTTTGCAGTGGAGAGGGAGCATGATGCTGCCTGAACGGTTCAACAGGAAGATGTGACATTTTGGGGGAAGCAAGTTATTTCTAGTGCTATTTCCACAGTTCTGCCTGAACTATTTCAGATGTGATTTTATGGGGTGTAGTTACTTCTTTAAACCACTCCAAATGTAAACATTTTACACCTGCATTTGTTAAAGGGAACAGCCTGGGCAGTTCAGCCAAGCAGAGTATAAGTCACGTTTCTGCTGCAGATCATCCGTTAGTAATTTCTTTGTATTCCACCTGATCTAAGAGGAATTTCACTGTCTTTTTTTTTTTTTGCCTTCTTTCTCTGTCCCTGGCATTTTTTTATGCTCCGTTGCAACTCGTCCACCTTCTCCTGAGCTTAAGTCAACTTTTGCTGTGCTTTGTCTGGGTCAAAGGCATACTGATGATCCTGAAAAATATGACTTTTATTAATAACTTAAATTTGTTTCCTTGTTTCATGAGCCAAGCATTCTGCAAAGGTGTTAAGGACAACTGTGAATGCAGCCATGCTGACTCAATACCCTTAGGACTGGAGTTCCTTTTGTACTCGACACCCGACTGATATTAAGAAAAGTTGCTCCTCATGAATTGTCTTTAGTTGTTCTTTTAATTAAAAGCAAAAATATGACATACAAAAAAAAAAAAAAAACAAACAATCTTGAACTTAACTTAAATGCGGTGCAGGTCAAAAGACTGTGCTGCTCCTCAGTCCACCAGGTTCCAACTGCTCTATGCCTGCACCTTTACCACTTAAATACTTAAATTCCCACAGCCAATCAAGACAACAGCCAATCAAAACAACAGCCAAATATACATATGGAAATTATCTATAATATTACAATCAAAAAATTTTTGTCTTGCATAAATGGCCTCAACACAACCGGCCCCTAATTGAAAATTTTTAAACTTGCACTACATTGGCAGCCATTTACATCAATATGCTAGCATTTCTTCTACAAAAAAAAAAAAACCTCTTTTACCCCTTTTTTTTTTTTTTTTTTTTTAAAAAGCTAATCAAAATAAAGTATTTAGCAGTCATTTTGCTTTCCAAGTCCTTCCTTCAATCTTCATCATCCCAGTTGTCCTTAACGTCTTCCTCTTCGTCCTCGCCTTCCCATTTGTCCAGCGCTGCCGCCTTTTTAATCGGCTCCTCCGGCTCGAAGTTGTCAGCGTCCCAGTCCGCCATGTTGGCCGTGTTGGTTGCGTTTGACGGGGCGCTCGCTGCTGCAGCTGGTCGTTCAGTGACACCCCTTGATATGTAGCTGCACAGTCAAAGACAACTCGCAGTTTCTTCTTTTTAGGGTGATAGACCCCGTGGTGAGGGATAAACCACACTCGTCCGTTGCTATGACTCAACTGTTCTTCTGGAACTCTGGTTGCATATCCCTTTTCCAGTATATTGCTCATAAAGGCCTTGTACTCTTTGTAGAAATCTGCATTTCTACTGAACTTCTTCAAAGAGTTAAGCCTTTGTTCAGCTATACTACGGTTACATGGCATGTTAAGCGCGTCATCCTTCAGAGGAAGTTTGATGCAAAAAATGACCATCCACAAGCTGTGCTGATGTACTCACAGTATGCATGAACTGCTTGTCCTGCTGAGAGTTTTCTTGCCGGTCATCACACCGTCTTTCTGGGAAATCTGCATCGTAATTCCTCCTCGACATTTCTTCAATGTCTGTCACAGAAATGCGATTGACAAGGAAACTGTGCTTCCTTGGTCCAAGAAAGCATAAGTCATAACAGTCTTGGAGCCTTTTTTGTGTTTCACCAACACAGGTACAATAGGAAGTATGCAGTCACTATTTCCGGCCCCAGTGCTATCACCCGTTCCACATCCTGCAGACACCAGAGCACTTGTGACTTCACCTGTGCTTTGGGTGTTTTCCTCTGTGCTGTTTTCTTCTGATGCAGAGGATTCTTTCACCACATGCAAGATAGCTGGATGCTTGAGGGAACACTCTGGGCATGAAGCTTTCTTCCTGCAGTCCTTGAACATGTGACCTGCCGTGAGACATCCAAAACAAAGACCACTGAATTTCAGAAACCGAATTCTTTCATTCCAAGTCTGGCCTCGTATCTTGTTGCACATATTCAATGCATGGTTCTCCTGACAGTAAAGACAGGGACTTTGGAAAGCGCTTGCAGACTTGACTGAGACAGTTTTCTTCACTGAGTGATCTTTACTGCCATCTCTCTCTCTCGAAGAAACGCTGACTGCAAAACTGCTCCATTTGTCTTCTGCTTTAACAGTGCTGGTTTTCTTCAAACTTTTGGAATCCCCTGAAGGAGAATCCAGGATATCTCCAAATAGTGGGTCATTTGTAATTTTTGCTTGATGGTAAACAAAGTCCACCAAGTCTGAAAATCTTGCTCTCTTTTTTGTTCTCCCTTGAATGTCATAAGCACGGCTTCTCCATTTCTCTTTCAGTTTGAAGGAAAGTTTGGATAGAATACACTTCATGTTGGTCGGATTGTTCATTTCCTCCATATAATCCACGTCATTTAGTGTGTTGCAACATCCAAGCAAGAACAATGCAAAGGCATTCAGTCCCTTTCTGTTTTCAGACTTTATTGGAGGCCACTCCATGGCCTTCTTAATATAAGCTGTGGCGATGGTGATCTCATCTCCATAGTGACGATTTAGCAACCCTCTTGCCTCTTTGTAAGCCTCGTCTGGTCTCATGTGCTCACAACTGCGAACGAGATCAAGCGGTTCTCCACTGGTAAACTGTTCAAGATAATACAGCCGATCTTGTTGGTTGTTTGTATTTCTATCAATGCCATGCTCAAATGCTCTTATGAAAGATCTATAAGTTAGTGGATCTCCTTTAAATATTGGAATGTCTCTATGAGGCAGTTGAGACAAACTCTGCTGTTTGATGAGCATCTGCATCAATTTGTTTTGATGTTGTAGCACCTCATGTAGGCTACCAGGTAAAGAACCAGTATGTTCATGAAGATCTTGATGTATACTGCTGGCAGAATCGAATCTTGCAGCTGTTCTTCTGTCTGAAATATCAACGCAAGCCTTGTTACTCTCATAGTGCTCTTTATCTTGTGCAGCCTTAAGTTTTCTTTGTTTACTATACAATCGTTCTGTTCTGGTTCTTGGCAGAAGCTCGAGAGAACTATCTGTTTCATAAGCATCTTGAAATTCTTCATACACCTTTAATTTGGCAGTGGAAGCTGCAAGCTCAGTTTCAATTTCCAGCTTCTCTCTCTTTAGTTTTAAGCGGAGTTCTTCCTGTTCTATCTCCTCTTTCTTTTTCATTGCTGCAGCTCTTGCTAACAATGCTTCACGTTCTGCTTTGATTCTCAATTTTGCAGAACTAGTGGTGGAAGAAGAGCTTGCAACTGACTTGGCTTTTAATACACTAATATGTGATGAGCCATCATCTTCTTCTTGAGGACCTTTAACAACATCTGCAATCCACTCATTTATTTCCTGCAGGAAGTGCTTATATCTGGAGTATTTATACTCAAAAGCTTCTTGATCTTCTTGCTTTTCATCCTCATCCAACAGTTCACACAATTCTTCATTCAGACGTTCATACTCTCCAAGACATTTTTCAAACATCAGCAATGCTTGATCCTTTATGAAAGGAACATTGTCCTTATCTTCCTTTAACGTCTGCAACTCATTTCTCTGTTTGGTTAACTTTGCCAGTTTTCCTCTTCTCTCTCCCTTCAGCCTCCTGATTTTCTCTTCTGCAGCCTTTTCCGTGGGCTTTGGCGCTCTTTTGTGGTCAGCATACGACGCTACGCCTCCGTCCGACATCGCGTTTTATTCAATTAATCTCCACACATAAACTGTCGCAAATTCCTTGAATCATCCACAGTTTCTCACTCTTCTTCGGTATTCACAAGCACTTGTGAAAAGAGTTTTTTAGATGTGCAGTGTTTTGAATTAAACGTAATGACGTTTCTTTCCAGAAGAAGCTAGCGTTAGCATCGACGAAGGCTACTCAAACTCAGAAAAGGAGCTCAAACGGATCAACAGGCATCTCTAATGAGGTCGACACTGTTACTCACAGGAACCCGGGTGATCTCTTTGAATATAGTTGACTGTCCGTCCAACAATCAGCCACGTTGGTCCTCTTTCCGTTAGTTAAAGTTGCACTTACCCTGTTAGCCCGTTAGCTTAGCTCTGCGGCTGCTTGTTTGGCTCCGCGGAGTCAGTGAACTTTCTGCAGTTCTCCTCAGTCCTTTTCTTTTTTTAGACTTTCGGGAGCTTTGGGAAAGAATTCCGGTACTGGCCCAGTTCTTCAGTTCTTCTACATGAGCTAGTCTTTTGACTAAGATGTGAATGCAGCCATGCTGACTCAATACCCTTAGGACTGGAGTTCCTTTTGTACTCGACACCCGACTGATATTAAGAAAAGTTGCTCCTCATGAATTGTCTTTAGTTGTTCTTTTAATTAAAAGCAAAAATATGACATACAAAAAAAAAAAAAAAACAAACAATCTTGAACTTAACTTAAATGCGGTGCAGGTCAAAAGACTGTGCTGCTCCTCAGTCCACCAGGTTCCAACTGCTCTATGCCTGCACCTTTACCACTTAAATACTTAAATTCCCACAGCCAATCAAGACAACAGCCAATCAAAACAACAGCCAAATATACATATGGAAATTATCTATAATATTACAATTCTATGGTAATCAAAAAATTTTTGTCTTGCATAAATGGCCTCAACAACAACAATTGTTTGACTCACTGAGGTAAACTTCTCACTAAGGTTGAGATTTTGTTGTCTCAACTATACCATGTATGTGTAATCATTTTGTTTTTCACAGGTCTGCATTTCAGGTACGTCTAGACAAATAAATATTCTGTAATAATCTGGTATTTTGTTGGCAACTCAATCTTTTGATGTTGTATAAAAATGTCTTTTCTCTTAATAGAATTGTGCATTTTAACATCAGGAAGGTGACACTAATGAACTATATTTTAAATGTTTGTTTGAGGGTTTATTCAAAGGGAACAATTGTAATAGTGTTTTATTATTATTTAGTGGGTACTGTGCCTATTTAGTGGTGGCGCGCAGGACGGATTAAGCATCAGATTAATACGTCCATGCTACAGCACCAAACTGCCCAGCCACAGTCGCAGCTGTTCTTTTAGTAGATAACTTAATTCTTTAAGAGCCTACATATCTAAATTAGCATTGTCGTTCATTATTAATTAGAAAAAAGACAGCTAAACCGCGGACTACTTTTACTCAGGTTTAAAGACTTCAAACATGGCATTCCTTTTTTTTTTTTTTTTTCCTTTTCTGGAATCTGATTGGTCAACACAACATCATCCTGAATGCTGATTGGCTGCGTGTTTTGCAGCCTACTTGTGATTGGCTGAAAAAGAGGAAGTGATTTGAAATTCAAAATAGTGTCATCTGGACATAAATCACACTGCTGTGAACCAATCGGTATGCATCGATTGACAAATTTAAAAATAGATGTAACATAACTGGCTGGACATCTGCTGACTTGTTTAAAAATGTGTGTTATGAGGCACAAAGCTGTACTGTGTGGAATTGGTCATTTGTTCTTTTCTTGTCTTGTCTTTTGTTTTTGTTTTACCAGCTTACCTCATGCGCTGTGGTTCGCTGGATGGCTGGACAGCAGTTGAGAAGACCTCCGTTAAAAAAGCCCCGATCAACAAGTGTCGCACCTGTTTCATGTCGCCAACACCTGCAAGAGTTTATTTGAACTCTGAAAGTTTTTGTAATTTTACTCTATTCTGCTGTTTCCTCTTTCTTCACCTGTTTCTATTTTAGACTCTTTGTGGTTTATTTATTTCATGAAATGTTTGTCATCTAGATAAAGACAGATAGGTGGTCACTAATGTCATGAATTAATACCCTGCTATTAGTATTACTTATCAGATCACTGATATGTATGTTGTCAAGTTAATGTGGTGCAATCAAGTGTTTTTAAACCACTTTATTTCACTTTTTGATATTTTCATTGAAATTTTGTTCAAAGTTATACTTTTATGTGGTCAAATGAAACAAAACCCCAAAGTAATAAATACATAGTATTTAAGTTAAAAACATATTGTGTAGTTTTGTTTTCTTTTGCAAAGCATTTATGGTGAGCATCGGTAGTAGGATACTGGAGGGAAACTAAATTGTCCAGTCGGTGCATCTTGTGTTTGGGAGTGAACATTGTACATTGATAACAGCCTCTTCTCTGCATTTTACACATTTAATGTGGTGTTTTGTCTTACATTTTGAACCTGTTTAAAAGCCACGAATCTTGAAATGACATTAAATGTAATGCATGTTTTTCTTCATTGTAAGAATGTTGTTGTTGAAATGATCTCTATTAAATAAATAGGGTGCAGGAGAGCTCCGTTTTTATGACGTTTATTAAGCTGCACAGCTGAGAGTCACACGGGTGAACACAGTCAGCAGAGTCCGCCTTGCTTCCCTCACACACTTCTTATACACCTGCACGTCCTTGTGCGCTATCGGGGTTTTGTCCTCTCCCTCCCAGACCAGTTCCCTCCGGACACCTGCCTACTCCTGCAAAAACGTCTCCAGAACGGGTTTGTACCGGTTTGTAAGGTGAGTGACCAGACCGAGTGGAAAAGTTCTGAGTACACAAAGTAGGATGGGGATCGTTCTTTACCTTATCAGGCGTCGTTTCTTCGTTTTCAAACGTTGGAAAGTACCACCGTCGTCACGTGGCTGATCCCCTCACGCAACAGAGGTAACCATGGCAATCCTAGAATTTTCAGTCTATAAACAGGAGTCGACTCCGCACAGATCTTTAGTATCTTGTTCCTCAAGACACAACACGCATCCCGAGACGACTTCAGTGAACCCGGCGATCGGCGACTCAGAAGCACCGACAACGACTGGTTTGATTGCTGAAATGGATCCCGAACAACATCCAACGGCATCACTGGGACCTGACTGCATCCCCACCACCGATGCTCAGTCCCAAAGCTCCCAGGACCTCCACGAATTCCGACGAGAGGGTCAAGACGGCGAACCAGAAAGTGGTACCTTGCACTCGTGCAACAGTCTTGATTCTCGAGTTGTTGAGTTTGAGGAGAGAATGGAGACGCTTGAAGTGACGAACCAGGAGCTGTCCCCCACCGACGACCAAACGGCGAAACTCCGACAGCTGCAGGAGGCGAATGACGCTCTTCAGGAGGAAAACACCCGACTCCGAGCGATCATCGCCGACAACGATGAGACGAGGCAGAAACAAGCCCAATCATGGTTGGCGCTGAAGGAGGCCGTTGGTCGCATGAAGAAAGAACAGAGGTTGTTGAAGGAGAAGGAGGAAGAGGTGGAAAACGAAAAAAAGATCATACAACAAACAAAGAAGGAACAAGATGAAATGAAAAAAAGACTGGAATTGGAGGAAAAGAACATGACTGAAGAAAAGAGAAAGCTGGAAGAAAACGTTAAACGGTGCCAGGAAGAAATGAAATATCTGGATGGTATAGATAAGGACCTGCAATGTTTGATGCAAGAGGTGGGCCAAGAAAGAGATGAGGTGTACAGGATGGTGGAAGAAGTAAACGAGAAAGAGAACACGTTGCAGAAAGAAAGAAAGAAGTTGAAGAGGGAGAACGGCTGGTATCTACAGTCCAAGCGGAAACTGATGAACGAGAGAAGGGACCTGGACCATGAAAAGCTCGAGATGGCTGTACTGAAGGTCAAACTGGAGGAGTTCCAGCGTGATCTTCAGCTCTCACAGGATCTCGAGCAGGAAAATGATGTTCCAGGAAGGAAGGACCTAGAAGAGCTCATAGAAAAACTGCAGCTGGAGAAGAATCTGTTCGAAGACACCAACAACGATTTGAAGGAGAACATCGAGGAACTCCAGAAAGAGAAGACGATGCTACTGCAGGAGCTCTCTAGGGTGGAGGAGGAAAAGATAAAAGTGAAGTACATGGAAAGGAACCTGCAACATGAAAAAAGAGAACTGGAGAAGGAAAAGAAAGAACTGGAAAGACAGAGAGAAAAGATGAAATATGAACAAAAGAGCTCAGAAGAGGAGCCACAACAACTGCAAAAGAAGAAAATCGTAAAGGAAAAAGAGAGTAAATTCAAGAAGCTGTTCAGAACAACAAAGACAGAAGAAAAGAAAGAAGAAGACAAGAAGCCAGAAAGAGACACTGAATGTCCCAAAGACCCGAAAAAAGAGAATGGGCAGAAAGAAAAGGAGGTGAAGAAGAGGAGTTTTCTCAGCTGGTTTCCGAAGAAGAAGCAAGACGAGACAAAGAAGGCTTCTGGAAACCAGTAGCTTCATCATCTTCACCTCCAATCTTGTCTTTGTAAATAAATGTTGTGTAAATAATTCATTGTTATTCTGAGTGTCATTGTGCTGTTTAAGAAATTCATGTGGTTCATCTGTGACATTATTTGTTTGGTTGAGCGCTAAAGGTTATGAGTTCAGATAGGTCCAGTTCAATTTCCTTCAATTTAATTGAATATAACTCAATGTAGCAATACCACGTCTGACCACTCCACCATCATCGGGAGACGAGCTGGAAGCTGCTACGACGGTGTGGGACAAGAGGCAGACGAGCTCCACGACTCCAACCCAGACACGACGTCACAGTTCACACAAGGCTGGTGACGTTCAAAGGCCGCTTCCCTTTCAGCTCACATATGTCTGCAAACCAACTAACGATGTCCTCAACATCAGGGAAACGTGTTAAAGAGTAAAACATTCATGAAGTGTGGAACTGAAGAAGCTGAGGTTAAATATAAACAATAAAAATAAACTGATAACTCTTTTATTGATATTTAAAAGAGGAATATTATAGCATATTATTGCTACAGGGATAAAAATAACAGGTATTTGGGATATATTGAACAATGCCATTAGGAAACGTTCTGGACAGACTAATTATCCACAATATTTGACCAATAATGACATCATTAATGAATCAGCTGATGGGTGGAACCAGACATTGATACGTAGAAATCCAAACTCAGCGTTTCTCTCAGCAGTGGAGGAGAGAGAAATCATAGATATTGTAAATAAATGTAAAAACAAGGTATCGACTGTCTGTGGTGGTATTGATATGACAATAGTCAAAAAGATTATTGAGGCAGATGTTCTGACACATCTGTAATCTGTCATCACAAACTGGGACGTTTCCAGAAGAAATGAAGACTGCAAAAGTCGTCCCACTACACAAAACTGGAGACAGACGCCAACGGACTTTAACATTTGAAGAAAAACTCTTTATTTACAGATTTGTTATTGATAAACACAAACTTCTCTCTGAAAGCCAGTATGGATGGATTCAGATGTCAACATGTTATGGAAAAAGCAGCTATGCACTGAACATGAAGGTTTACTTTAGACAGCTGGTTGGAGGAGCCCCAGAGAAGAACCAGGGGACGACGGTCGCACCTGAAATTAAATAAAGTTTTATGAAAAATAGAAAAAATGAAAAAGAAAATCAGTGTAATGTCAAACTACTCCATTTTATATGCAAGTCACTTTAGACGCCAGTCTTTCCAACGTAAACAGGTTAAACAAGTGAAACATCTATTTAATCCAGCGTTGTTTCTCTACACACTCGTCTCTGTCCGCCCCCCCCTCTGGTGGCCTCTTAAGGCTTTTATTGAAAATAAGGAGGTCCCAGATGTCATGTAGATAAGCAACAAGTACAAGATATATTCTGACGTGTACAATTATCTTATAAGACCAGCAGTATACAGTGCGTACAATAACAATGAGATAAAACAAAGACTGTGTTAAAGTTTAACCCTATCAATAATGTTTATACTCTAATACTAATATTATCTAATGATACTCTAATCTATAATCTACATGCTTAAGTACATTTTTGTACTCCTTTTAAGGTTAATTAGATATTATTACCCTTTAAAGTGTGGCTGTTTTTCACACAATGCTGTCACAATAATAAAATACTATTGTCATATAACTTATATTTATGTAATAAATCTTTTACACTTTGTATTCACCTTGAACATGAAAGGACAGCTGTTATATGTCATGGTTTTATCCTCTTTAAGATCTTTGTATTAATATTCAGTATCAGGATGAATCATTTTACAATAAGATGCAAAACCAGAGCTGCTGATGTTGGACTTAAACCGATAATTAGCGGCACAAATGTTTGATCCGAGCACATTATAGTTCACTCTGCTTGTATCTGTCCTGCTGTGTTTGACGCTGCTTCCCACTCTGAATTTCAACATCTGCACTCATTTTTGACACCATGGCCAAAGTCTCAACTCCTATGAAACATCAGTGTTTAGTTTGTGTGCTCTGTGGTGTCTCTCAAAGATGCCCCGTCACTGTTCAGCTGAAACAAAAAGGTGGTCAGTTCAGCTGAAGCTAAAAAAATGTATGAAAGCAAGAATACGTGACATCTGAATCTTACTTCTATAAAATGTAGATCTATTTAATTATTTCCACAGTAACTTCACATTACACAACATCTCTAATGTGTCCGTTGGATGCTTGATGACACCCCGACCTGCAGTCCTCATCCCCTTGTATCACCGTCTATCCATATATCACCCATATTCACAGAAGTCTAATTGGACTACCAAGGACAGTTACTAATGTATCCTATCTTGTACCTTTGACGGTGTGTCTATGTCTCTATTCTTTCTTATTTCTTGCTCTACCCGGCTGGCCTTCGGCAGGAGGGTCCCCCCTCATGAGCCAGGTCCTGCTAAAGGTTTCTTCCCTCTTAAAGGGGAGTTTTTCCTTGCCACTGTTTGGCTTAAGGTTTTTCTTCCACTAGGGGAGTTTTTACCTGCCGCTGTTTATGTAAAAATTGCTCGGGGGTCATGTTCTGGGTCTCTGGAAAGCGCCTAGAGACAACTTGTGTTGTAATAGACGCTATATAAATAAAATTGAATTGAATTGAATTAAATATTTCTATGTAAAGTACACTTTTACAGTGGATACATTATACAATAAAATGAAAGAGCTTGAGGCATCATTTCTGTTACAAACAGTTAATTGTTCATCATTCCCAACTGTAAACCAATCTACAGTCTTAAAGACAGTCCAAGGCCTTTTGACGTAAACTGACAGACTAGTTAGTTAGAGATGGCGTGACATTAATTATTGTAATCCAAACCGGTCCCTCAAACTCCAACAAGAGTTCCATCCTTTGGAGAAGAGGAACCAGTCTTGCTGCTGTAAGTTCAGGCATCAGGTTGACTGAAATCTTTCTCAGTTGTCGTAACTTCTGCTTAGCAGCATCTTCACAGTTTCGTGCAGCTGGAACAGCACTTTTCATACTTTGTTTCACATTTGTGGCTGGAAATGGGAGGACGGGACTGTGGCTGGAAGCGCTCGGATGATGGGACTGTGGCTGGGCAGTTGGAGGACTGTGGTTTTGTAGTTGAAGGACGGGAATGTGGCTGTGAGGTCGAAGGATGTGACGACTGTGGCTTGAAGCGGTCGGTCAACGGGAAAGTGGCTGGAAGTGGGAAGACGGGACTTTGATTGGGCAGTCGTAGGACAGGACTGGGGCTGGATATGCGAGGACGGGATTGTGGCTGGGCGTTCGGTGGACCCGACTGTGGCTGAAAGTGGGTGAATGGGACTTTGGCTGGGCGGTCAGATGACAGGGCTGTGGCTGGATATCGGAGGACGGGACTTTGATTGGGCGGTCGTAGGACGGGACTGTGGCTGGAAGTGTGAGGACAGGACTGGGGCTGGGCAATGGGAGTTACGGGACTGTGGCGGGAAATTGGAGTGGAATTGGGAGGACAGCACTGGGGCTGGATGTGCGAGGATGGGACTGTGGCTGAAAGTGGGAAGACGGGACTTTGATTGGGCAGTCATAGGACGGGACTGTGGCTGGAAGTGTGAGGACAGGACTGGGGCTGGGCAATGGGAGTTACGGGACTGTGGCGGGAAATTGGAGTGGAATTGGGAGGACAGGACTGGGGCTGGATGTGCGAGGACGGGACTGTGGCTGAAAGTGGGAAGACGGGACTTTGATTGGGCAGTCATAGGACGGGACTGGGGCTGGATGTGCGAGGACGGGACTGTGGCTGGGCAGTCGTAGAACGGGACTGTGGCTGGAAGCGTGAGGATGGGACTGTGGCTGGGTGGTCAGTGACGGGAATGTGGCTGGAAGTGGGAGGACGAGACTGTGGGTGGAAATGGGAGGACGGGACTTTGAATGGACTTTCAAAAGACAAGACTGTGGCTGGGCACTCGGAAGAAGGGACTGTGGCTGGAAAGTAGGAGGACTGTGGTTGGGCGGTAAGAGGATGGGACTGTGGCCTTGGGAGTCGGAGGACGGGACTGTGGCTGGAAATGGGAGTGGCATTGGGAGGCTGGACGTGCGAAGAAAGGACTGTTGCTGGGCAATTGGAGGATGGGACTGTGGCTGTGCGGTCGAAAGCACAGGACTGTGGCTGGCCAGTGTGAGGATGGTACTGTGTGTGCAATTGGGAGGATGAGACTGTGACTGGGTTGTTGGAGGATGGGACTGTGGATGGAAGTGCGAGGACAGGAGTGTGGTTAAGCGGTTAGAGGAAGGGACTGTGGCTGAGAGTGGGAGGATGGGACTGTGGCTGGCAGTGGGAGGTCAAAGGACGGGACTGTGGCTATGAAGACGGAGGACGGTACTGCGGCTGGAAGTGGGATGATGGGACTTTGATTGGGCAGTCATAGGACGGGACTGTGGCTGGAAGTGTGAGGACAGGACCGGGGCTGGATGTGCGAGGACGGGACTGTGGCTGGGCGTTCGGTGGACGCGACTGTGGCTGGAAGTGGGAAGACGTGACTGTGGCTGGGCAGTCGTAGAACGGGACTGTGGCTGGAAGCGTGAGGATGGGACTGTGGCCTTGGGGGTCGGAGGACGGGACTGTGGCTGGAAATGGGAGTGGCATTGGGAGGCTGGATGTGCGAAGAATGGACTGTTGCTGGGCAATTGGAGGATGGGACTGTGGCTGTGCGGTCGAAAGCACGGGACTGTGGCTGGGCAGTGGGAGGATGGTACTGTGGGTGCAATTGGGAGGACGAGACTGTGACTGGGTTGTTGAAGGATGGGACTGTGGATGGAAGTGCGAGGACAGGAGTGTGGTTGAGCGGTTAGAGGAAGGGACTGTGGCTGAGAGTGGGAGGACGGGACTGTGGCTGGCAGTGGGAGGTCAAAGGACAGGACTGTGGCTACGAAGACGGAGGACGGTACTGCGGCTGGAAGTGGGAGGATGGGACTTTGGTTGGGCCGTCGGAGGACGGGACTGTGGTTGGAAGTGCAAGGACATTACTGTGGCTGGAAGTGGGATGATGGGACTGTCGTTGGGAGGTCGTAGGACGGGACTGTGGTTGGAAGTGCAAGGACGGGACTGTGGCTGGGCAGTGGGAGGACAGGGACTGTGGCTGGAAGTGGGAGGACGGGACTTTGGATGGGATGTGTCAGGACGGTACTGTGGTTAGAAGTAGGAGGACGGGACAGTGGCTGGGCGTTCAGAGGACGGGACTGTGGCTGAAAGTGGGTGAATGGGACTTTGGCTGGGCGGTCAGATGACAGGACTGTGCCTGGGTGGTCGGAAGACTGGACTGTGGCTGGAAGTGTGGCTGGGCGGTAAGAGTACGAGACTGTGGCTGGAAGTGGGATGATAGGACTGTGGCTGGGCGGTCAGTGGACAGGACTGTGGCTGAGAGAAGGAGGACGGGACTGTGGCTTGCAGTGGGAGGTCAAAGGACGGGACAGTGGCTGGAAGTGGGAGGACGGGACGGTTGCTGGGCAGTTGGAGGATGGGACTGTGGCTGGAAGTGCGAGGACGGGACTGTGGCTGGAAGTGCGAGGACGGGACTGTGGCTGGGAAGTTAGAGGACATGACTGTGGCTGGGCGGTCAAAGGACGGGACTGTTGCTGGGCGGTAAAAGAACGAGACTGTGCCTAGGAAGAGGGAGGACAGTACTGGGGCTGGACGTGACTGTGACTGGGCAGTGGGAGGATGGTACTGTGGCTGGAAGTGCAAGGACGGGACTGTGGTTGGCAGTCAGAGGACGGGACTGTGGCTGGAAGTGCAAGGACGGGAATGTGGCTGGGCAGTGGGAGGACAGGGACTGTGGCTTGGGAGTCGGAGGACGGGACTGTGGCTGGGGGGTCAGAGGACGGGACTGTGGCTGAGCAGTCGGACGATGGTACGATGGCTGGAAGTGGGAGGATGGAACTGTAGCTAGGCAGTGGGAGGACAGGACTTTGGGTGGGCATGCGGAGGTCGGGGCCGTGGCTGGAAGTGAGAGGATGGGACTGTGGCTGAGCAGTAGGACGCAACTTTGGGTGGGCATGCAGAGGACTGGACTGTGGCTGGACGTGGGAGGACGGGACTGTGGCTGGACGTGGGAGGACGGGACTTTGGGTGGGCATGCGAAGGAGGGGACTGTGGCTGGAAGTGGGAGGACGGGACAGTGGCTGGAAGTGGGAGGACTGGACTGTGGCTGGGCGGTCGATGGACAGGACTGTGGGTTGACGGTCGGAGGACGGGACTGTAGCTGGAAGTGCGAGGACGGGAGAGTGGTTGGGCGGTCGTATAACGGGACTGTTGCTTGGCGGTTTTATGACGGGACTGTGACTGGAATTCGGAGGACGGGAGTGTCGTTGGGAAGTTGAAGGATGGGACTGTGGCTGGAAGTGACAGGACGGGACTTTGGCTGGGATGTGGGAGGACGGGACTGTGGCTGGTAGTCGGAGGACGGGACGGTCGCTGGGCAGTTGAAGGATGGGACTGTGGCTTGAAGTGCGAGGACGGGACTTTGGCTGGGAAGTTAGAGGACAGGACTGTGGCTGGGCGGTCAAAGGACGGGACTGTAACTGGGTGGTAAAAGGACGAGACTGTGGCTAGAAAGAGGGAGGACAGTACTGGGGCTGGATGTGGCTGTGACTGGGCGGTGGGAGGATGGTACAGTGGCTGGAAGTGCAAGGACGGGACTGTGGTTGGGCGGTCAGAGGACGGGACTGTGGCTGGAAGTGCCAGGACGAGACTGTGGCTAGGCGGTCGTATAACGGTACTGTTGCTTGGCGGTTTTATGACGGGACTGTAACTGGAAGTCGGAGGACGGGACTGTCGCTGGGAAGTTGAAGGATGGGACTGTGGCTGAAGGTGAAGGACGGGACTGTGGCTGTATAGTTGGAGGACTTGACTGTGCCTGGGTGGTCGGTGGACGGAACTGTGGCTGGGCGGTAAAAGGACGAGACTGTGGCTAGGAAGAGGGAGGACGGTACTGGGGCTGGAAGTGGGTGGACGTGACTGTGACTGGGCGGTGGAAGGACGGGACTGCGGCTGGAAGTGTGGCTGGGCGATAAGAGTGCGAGACTGTGGTTGGAAGTGGGATGATTGGACTGTGGTTGGGAGGTTGGAGGACGGGAGTGTGGCTGGGCTCTAAGAGGACGGGACTGTCGCTGGGCAGTCGGAGGACAGGACTGTTGCTGGGAAGTGGGAGGACGGGACTTTGGCTGGGCAGGCGGAGGACGGGACTGTGGCTGGAAGTGGGATGATTGGACTGTGGTTGGGCGGTTGGAGAACGGGAGTGTGGCTGGGCTCTAAGAGGGCGGAACTGTCGCTGGGCGGTTGGAGGACAGGACTGTTGCTGGGAAGTGGGAGGACGGGACTTTGGCTGGGCAGGCGGAGGACGGGACTGTGGCTGGGAAGTGGGAGGACGGGAATGTGGTTGGGCGGTCAAAGGACGGGACTGTGGCAACGAAGACGGAGGTCGGTACTGTGGCTGGGCAGTAAGAAGACAGGACTGTGGCTGAAAGTGGGAGGAGTGGGACTGTGGCTGAGAAGTGGGAGGACGGGACTGTGGCTGGGCGGTCGGGGGACGGGACTATGGTGGAAAGTGGGAGGACGGGACTGTGGCTGGGCGGTCGTATAACGGGACTGTTGCTTGGCGGTTTTATGACGGGACTGTGACTGGAATTCGGAGGACGGGAGTGTCGTTGGGAAGTTGAAGGATGGGACTGTGGCTGGAAGTGACAGGACGGGACTTTGGCTGGGATGTGGGAGGACGGGACTGTGGCTGGTAGTCGAAGGACGGGACGGTCGCTGGGCAGTTGAAGGATGGGACTGTGGCTTGAAGTGCGAGGACGGGACTTTGGCTGGGAAGTTAGAGGACAGGACTGTGGCTGGGCAGTCAAAGGACAGGACTGTAACTGGATGGTAAAAGGACGAGACTGTGGCTAGAAAGAGGGAGGACAGTACTGGGGCTGGATGTGGCTGTGACTGGGCGGTGGGAGGATGGTACAGTGGCTGGAAGTGCAAGGACGGGACTGTGGTTGGGCGGTCAGAGGACGGGACTGTGGCTGGAAGTGCCAGGACGAGACTGTGGCTAGGCGGTCGTATAACGGTACTGTTGCTTGGCGGTTTTATGACGGGACTGTAACTGGAAGTCGGAGGACGGGACTGTCGCTGGGAAGTTGAAGGATGGGACTGTGGCTGAAGGTGAAGGACGGGACTGTGGCTGTATAGTTGGAGGACTTGACTGTGCCTGGGTGGTCGGTGGACGGAACTGTGGCTGGGCGGTAAAAGGACGAGACTGTGGCTACGAAGAGGGAGGACGGTACTGGGGCTGGAAGTGGGTGGACGTGACTGTGACTGGGCGGTGGAAGGACGGGACTGCGGCTGGAAGTGTGGCTGGGCGATAAGAGTGCGAGACTGTGGCTGGAAGTGGGATGATTGGACTGTGGTTGGGAGGTTGGAGGACGGGAGTGTGGCTGGGCTCTAAGAGGACGGGACTGTCGCTGGGCAGTCGGAGGACAGGACTGTTGCTGGGAAGTGGGAGGACGGGACTTTGGCTGGGCAGGCAGAGGACGGGACTGTGGCTGGAAGTGGGATGATTGGACTGTGGTTGGGCAGTTGGAGAACGGGAGTGTGGCTGGGCTCTAAGAGGACGGAACTGTCGCTGGGCGGTTGGAGGACAGGACTGTTGCTGGGAAGTGGGAGGACGGGACTTTGGCTGGGCAGGCGGAGGACGGGACTGTGGCTGGAAGTGGGAGGACGGGACAGTGGCTTAAAGTGGGAGGACGGGACTGTGGCTGGGCGGTCGGTGGACGGGACTGTAGCTGGAAGTGCGAGGACGGGACAGTGGTTGGGCGGTCGGATGACAGGCCTATGGCTTGAAGTGGGTGGACTGTACTGTGGTTCGGCGGTCGGAGGACGCGACTGTGGCTGTAAGTTGGAGGACGGTACATTGGCTGGAAGTGGAAGAACAGGACAATGGCTGGGCAGTGGGAGGAGTGGACTGTGGCTGGGAAGTGGGAGGACGGGAATGTGGTTGGGCGGTCAAAGGACGGGACTGTGGCAACGAAGACGGAGGTCGGTACTGTGGCTGGGCAGTAAGAAGACAGGACTGTGGCTGAAAGTGGGAGGAGTGGGACTGTGGCTGAGAAGTGGGAGGACGGGACTGTGGCTGGGCGGTCGGGGGACGGGACTATGGTGGAAAGTGGGAGGACGGGACTGTGGCTGGGCGGTCGGATGATGGGGCTGTGGCTGGAAATCAGAGGTTGGGACTGTGGCTGGGAATATGAAGGATGGGACTGTGGCTGGAAGTGCGAGGACGGGACTTTAGCTGGGTAGTTGGAGGACAGGACTGTGCCTGGGTGGTCGGAGGACTGAACTGTGGCTTGAAGTGTGACTGGGCGGTCAGAGTGCGAGACTGTCACTGGAAGTGGGATGATGGGATGGTGGCTGGAAGTGGGAAAACGGCACTGTGGCTGGAAGTGGGAGTACGGGACTGGGGCTGGGCATTCAAAGTAGGGGACTTTGGCTGGATGTGGGAGGACAGGACTGGGACTGGGGCTGGGCGGTCAGAGGACGGGACTGTGGCTGGGCAGTGAGAGGACGGGACAGTGGCAGGGCGGTCAGAAGACGAGACTGTGGCTGAAAGTGCGAGGACGGGACTGTGGTTGGGCGGTTAGAGGATGGGACTGGGGCTGGGCGGTTGAAGGATGAGACTTTGGCTTGAAGTGGGAGGACGGGACAATGGCTGGGCAGTTGAAGGATGGGACTGTGGCTGGAAGTGCTAGGACGGGACTGTGGTTGGGCGGTTAGAGGATGGGACTGGGGCTGGGCGGTTGAAGGATGAGACTTTGGCTTGAAGTGGGAGGACGGGACAATGGGTGGGCAGTTGGAGGATTGGACTGTGGCTGGGTGGTCGGAGGACAGGACTGTGGCTGGGCGGTCGAAGGACGGGACTGTGGATGGCCTGTCAGAGGAAAAGACTTTGGCTGGGAAATGGGAGGATGGGATTGTGGCTGGGAAGTGGGAGGACGGGACTTTGGCTGGGCAGACGGAGGACGGTAGTGTGGCTGGAAGTGGGAGGACTGGACAGTGGCTTTCCCTGAACCTTTTGCCAAAAGCAGCAAAGCAGCCCCAGAACCCCAGAACAGAACCCCAGAAAAGAATGGACTGTGGCTGGGCGGTCGGAGGACGGGACTGTGGCTGGGCGGTCGGAGTACGGGACTGTGCCTGGGCGGTCAAAGGATGGAACTGTGGCTGGGAAGTGGGAGGATGGTACTGTGGCTGGAATTGGGAGGACGAGACTGTGACTGGGCGGTTGGAGGATGGGACTTTGGCTGGAAGTGCCAGGACAGGACTGTGGTTGGGCGGTTGGTATACTTTACTGTGGCAGGGCGGTTGTAGGATGTGACTGTGACCGGGCGGTCGGTGGACGGGACAGTGGCTGGAAGTGCGAGGACGGGACTGTGGCCGGAAGTGCGAGGTTGGGACTGGGGATGGCCGATCGAAGGACGGGACTGTGGCTGGAAGTGGGAGGATGGGACTTTGGCTGGATGTGCGAGGACGGGACTGTGGCTGGGCAGTTAGAGGACGGGACTGTGGCTGGGCGGTCGGAGGACGGGACTGTGGCTGGAAGTGGGAGGATGGGACTTTGGCTGGATGTGCGAGGACGGGACTGTGGCTGGGCAGTTAGAGGACGGGACTGGGGCTGGGCGGTCGAAGGATGGGACTGTGACTGGGCAGTCGCAGGAAAGGACTGTGGCTAGGAAGTGAGATGATGGGACTGTGGCTGGACAGTGAGAGAACGGGACTGTGGCTGGGCGGTCGAAGGACGGGACTGTGGCTGGAAGTGCGAGGACGGGACTGTGGCCGGAAGTGCGAGGATGGGACTGGGGATGGCCAATTGAACGACGGGACTGTGGCTGGAAATGGAAGTGGCAGTGGAAGTGGCAGTGGCAGTGGCAGTGGCAGTGGCAGTGGCAGTGGCAGTGGCAGTGGCAGTGGCAGTGGCAGTGGCAGTGGGAGGATGGGACTGGGCCTGGATGTGCGAGGACAGGACTGTTGCTTGGCGGTCGGTGGAAGGGGACTGTGGCTGGAAGTGGAAGGATGGGACTGTGGCTAGGCAGTTGGAGGACGGGACTGTGGCTGGGCGGTTGGTGGATCAGGATTGTGGCTGGCAGTCGGTGGACAGGATGTTGGCTGGGCGGTCGGAGGATGGGACTGTAGCTGGACGTGCGAATACGGGACTGTGGCTGGGCGGTTAGAGGATGGGACTGTGGCTGGGAAGAGTGAGGACAGGGACTGTGGCTGGAAGTGGGAGGACGGGACTGTGGCTGGAAGTGCGAGGACGGGAATGTGGTTGGGCAGTGGGAGGACAGGGACTGTGGCTGGAAGTGGAGGACGGTACTTTGGCTGGGATGTGTGAGGACGGTACTGTGGCAAGAAGTGGGAGGACGGGACTTTGGCTGGGCGGTCGGAGGACAGGACTGTGGCCGGGCAGTGGGAGGATGGGACTGTTGCTGGGAGGTCGGAGGACGGGACTGTGGCGTGAAGTGCGAGGACGGGACTGTGGCTGGAAGTGCGAGGACGGGACTTTGGCTGGGAAGTGGGAGGACAGGGACTGTGGCTGGAAGTTGGAGGACGGGAATGTGGCAGGGCAGTGGGAGGACGGTACTGTGGCTAGAAGTGGGAGGACGGTACTGGGGCTAGAAGTGGGAGGACGGAACTTTTGCTGGGTGGTCGGAGGACAGGACTGTGGCTTAAAGTGGAAGGACAGGACGGTGGCTGGGCAGTGGGAGGACGGGACTGTGGCTGGGTGGTCGGAGGACAGGACTGTGGCTGAAAGTGGGAGAACAGGACTGTGGCTGGGCAGTTAGAGGACGGGACTGTGGCTGGGCGGTCGGAGGATGGGACTGTGACTGAAAGTGGGAGTTTGGGACTGTGGCTGGGCGGTCAGAGTGCAAGACTTTGGCTGGAAGTGGCATGATGGGACAGTGTTTGGGCGGTGGGAGGATGGGACATTGGCTGGAAGTGCGAGGACGGGACTGTGGTTGGGCAGTTGGAGGATAGGGACTGTGGATGGAAGTGGAGGACGGCACTTTGGCTGGGATGTGGGAGGACGGTACTGTGGCTAGAAGTGGGAGGACGGGACTTTTGCTGGATGGTCGGAGGACAGGACTATGGCTGGGCAGTGGGAGGACGGGACTGTGGCTGGGAGGTTGGAGGACGGGACTGTGGCTGGGCGGTCGGTGGACGGGATTGTGGCTGAGCAGTCCGAGGATGGGACTGTAGCTGGAAGTGCGAGGACGGGACAGTAGTTTGGGAGTCGGAGGACGGGACTTTGGCTAGGCGGTAAGAGGACGGGACTGTGGCTGGGCGGTAAGAGGACGGGACTGTGGATGGGCTGTCAGAGGAAAAGACATTGGCTGGGAAATGGCAGGATGGGACTGTGGCTGGGAAGTGGGAGGACGGGACATTGGCTGGGCAGACGGAGGACGGTAGTGTGGCTGGAAGTGGGAGGACTGGACAGTGGCTTTCCCTGAACCTTTTGCCAAAAGCAGCAAAGCAGCCCCAGAACCCCAGAACAGAACCCCAGAACAGAATGGACTGTGGCTGGGCGGTCGGAGGACGGGACTGTGACTGGGCGGTCGGAGTACGGGACTGTGCCTGGGCGGTCAAAGGATGGAACTGTGGCTGGGAAGTGGGAGGATGGTACTGTGGCTGGAATTGGGAGGACGAGACTGTGACTGGGTGGTTGGAGGATGGGACTTTGGCTGGAAGTGCCAGGACAGGACTGTGCTTGGGCGGTTGGTATACTTTACTTTGGCAGGGCGGTTGCAGGATGTGACTGTGACCGGGCGGTCGGTGGACGGGACAGTGGCTGGAAGTGCGAGGACGGGACTGTGGCCGGAAGTGCGAGGATGGGACTGGGGATGGCCGATCGAAGGACGGGACTTTGGCTGGAAGTGGGAGGATGGGACTTTGGCTGGATGTGCGAGGACGGGACTGTGGCTGGGCAGTTAGAGGACGGGACTGTGGCTGGGCGGTCGGAGGACGGGACTGTGGCTGGAAGTGGGAGAATGGGACTTTGGCTGGGCAGTTAGAGGACGGGACTGGGGCTGGGCGGTCAGAGGATGGGACTGTGACTGGGCAGTCTCAGGAAAGGACTGTGGCTAGGAAGTGAGATGATGGGACTTTGGCTGGACAGTGAGAGGACGGGACTTTTGCTGGGCGGTCGAAGGACGGGACTGTGGCTGGAAGTGCGAGGACGGGACTGTGGCCGGAAGTGCGAGGATGGGACTGGGGATGGCCAATTGAACGACGGGACTGTGGCTGGAAATGGAAGTGGCAGTGGCAGTGGCAGTGGCAGTGGCAGTGGCAGTGGCAGTGGCAGTGGCAGTGGCAGTGGCAGTGGCAGTGGCAGTGGGAGGATGGGACTGGGCCTGGATGTGCGAGGACAGGACTGTTGCTTGGCGGTCGGTGGAAGCGGACTGTGGCTGGAAGTGCAAGGATGGGACTGTGGCTAGGCAGTTGGTGGACGGGACTGTGGCTGGGCGGTTGGTGGATCAGGATTGTGGCTGGCAGTCGGTGGACAGGATATTGGCTGGGCGGTCGGAGGATGGGACTGTAGCTGGACGTGCGAATACGGGACTGTGGCTGGGCGGTTAGAGGATGGGACTGTGGCTGGGAAGAGTGAGGACAGTACTGTGGCTGGAAGTGGGAGGACGGGACTGTAGCTGGGCATTTAGAGGACAGGACTGTGGCTGGAAGTGCGAGGACGGGACTGTGGCCGGAAGTGCGAGGATGGGACTGGGGGACTATGGCTGGGAAGTTGGAGGACATGACTGTGGCTGGGCGGTCAAATGACGGGACTGTTGCTGGGCGCTAAAAGGACGAGACTGTGGCTAAGAAGACGGAGGACGGTATTGTGGCAAGGCAGTGGGAGGACAGGACATTGGCTGGGCGGTCAGAGGACGGGACTGTGGCTGGGCGTACGGAGGACGGGAATGTGGCTGGGTAGTTGAAAAATGGGACTGTTGCTGGAAGTTGATGGACGGCACTGTGACTAGGCAGTGGAAGGATAGGACTGTGACTGGGCAGTAAAAGGACGGGACTGTGGCTGGGCGGTCAAAGGACGGGACTCTGGCTGGAAGTGGGAGGACGCGACTTTGGCTGGGATGTGGGAGGACGGTACTGTGGCTAGAAGTAGGAAGACGATACTGTGGCTGGGCAGTGGAAAGATAGGACTGTGACTGGAAGTGCGATGAAAAAGACTGTGACTGGGAAGTTGGAGAACAGGACTGTGGCTGGGCAGTAAAAGGACGGGACGGTGGTTGGGCAGTGGGAGGACGGCACTTTGGCTAGGATGTGCGAGGATGGGACTGTGGCTGGAAGTGGGAGGACGGGACTGTGGCTGGAAGTGTGGCTTGGCGGTCGGAGGACTGAACTGTGGCTGAAAGTGGGAGGACGGGACAATGGCTGGGCAATTGAAGGATGGGACTGTGGCTTGAAGTGCTAGGACGGGAGTGTGGCCTGGCAGTTGGAGGATGGGACTGTGGCTGGGTAGTTAGAGGACAGGACTGTGGCTGGGCGGTTGTACGACGGAACTGTGGCTGGAAGTGGTAGGATGTGACTTTGGCTGGATGTGCGAGGAGGGGACTGTAGCTGGGCAGTTGGAGGACGGGACTGTTGCTGGGCGGTCGGAGGACAAGACTGTGGTTGGGCGGTCGTACGACGGAACTGTGGCTGGAAGTGGGAGGATGCGACTTTGGCTGGATGTGCAAGGACGGGACTGTGGCTGGGCAGTTACAGGACGGGACTGTGGCTGTGCGGTCGTACGACGGAACTGTGGCTGGAAGTAGGAGGATGGGACTGTGGCTGGGCAGTCGCAGGAAAGGACTGTGGCTGGAAAGTGAGATGTTGGGACTTTGGCTGGGCAGGCGGGGGATGGGACTGTGGCTGGAAGTGGAGGACGGGACAGTGGCTGGAAGTGGGAGGAGGGGACTGTGGCTGGGCAGTTAGAGGACGGGACTGTGGCTGTGCGGTCGTGCGACGGAACTGTGGCTGGAAGTAGGAGGACCGGACTGTGGCTGGGAGGTTGGAGGACGGGACTGTGGCTAGAAGTGGGAGGACTGGACTGTGGCTGGGCGGTCGGTGGACGGGATTGTGGCTGAGCAGTACGAGGATGGGACTTTAGCTGGAAGTGCGAGGACGGGACAGTAGTTTGGGAGTCGGAGGACGGGACTTTGGCTGGGCGGTAGGAGGACGGGACTGTGGCTGGGCGGTAAGAGGACGGGACTGTGGCTGGGTGGTCGGGGGACGGGACTGTGGCTAAAAGTGGGAGAACGGGACTGTGTCTGGGCAGTTAGATGACGGGACTGTGGCTGGGCTGTCGGAGGACGGGACTGTGACTGAAAGTGAGAGAATGGGACTGTGGCTGGGCGGTCAAAGTGCGAGACTGTGGCTTGAAGTGGGATGATGGGACAGTGGTTGGGAAGTGGGACGAAAGGGACTGTGGCTGGAAGTGGGAGGACAGGGACTGTAGCTGGAAGTGTGAGTACGGGAATGTGGTTGGGCAGTGGGAGGACAGGGACTGTGGCTGGAAGTGGAGGACGGTACTTTGGCTGCGATGTGTGAGGACGGTATTGTGGCAAGAAGTGGGAGGACGGGACTTTGGCTGGGCGGTCGGAGGACAGGACTGTGGCCGGGCAGTGGGAGGATGGGACTGTGGCTGGGAGGTCGGAGGACGGGACTGTGGCTGGAAGTGTGAGGACGGGACTGTGGCTGGAAGTGCGAGGACGGGACTTTGGCTGGGAAGTGGGAGGACAGGGACTGTGGCTTGAAGTAGGAGGACGGGAATGTGGCAGGGCAGTGGGGGGACGGTACTGTGGCTAGAAGTGGGAGGACGGTACTGGGGCTAGAAGTGGGAGGACGGGACTTTTGCTGGGTGGTCGGAGGACAGGACTGTGGCTTAAAGTGGAAGGACAGGACGGTGGCTGGGCAGTGGGAGGACGGGACTGTGGCTGGGTGGTCGAGGGACGGGTCTGTGGCTGAAAGTGGGAGAATGGGACTGTGGCTGGGCGGTCAGAGTGCGAGACTGTGGCTTGAAGTGCGAGGACGGGAATGTGGTTGGGCAGTGGGAGGACAGGCACTGTGGCTGGGCGGTAAGTGGACGGCACTTTGGCTGGGCTGGCAGAGGGAAAGACTTTGGCTGGGAAATGGCAGGATGGGACTGTGGCTGGGAAGTGGGAGGACGGGACATTGGCTGGGCAGACGGAGGACGGTAGTGTGGCTGGAAGTGGGAGGACTGGACAGTGGCTTTCCCTGAACCTTTTGCCAAAAGCAGCAAAGCAGCCCCAGAACCCCAGAACAGAACCCCAGAACAGAATGGACTGTGGCTGGGCGGTCGGAGGACGGGACTTTTGCTGGGTGGTCGGAGGACAGGACTGTGGCTGAAAGTGGGAGAACAGGACTGTGGTTGGGCAGTTAGAGGACGGGACTGTGGCTGGGCGGTCGGAGGATGGGACTGTGACTGAAAGTGGGAGAATGGGACTGTGGCTGGGCGGTCAGAGTGCAAGACTTTGGCTGGAAGTGGCATGATGGGAAAGTGTTTGGGCGGTGGGAGGATGGGACTGTGGCTGGAAGTGCGAGGACGGGACTGTGGTTGGGCAGTTGGAGGACAGGGACTGTGGCTGGGAGGTTGGAGGACGGGACTGTGGCTGGGAAATGGGAGGACGGGACATTGGCTGGGCAGACGGAGGACGGTAGTGTGGCTGGAAGTGGGAGGACTGGACAGTGGCTTTCCCTGAACCTTTTGCCAAAAGCAGCAAAGCAGCAAAGCAGCCCCAGAACCCCAGAACAGAACCCCAGAACAGAATGGACTGTGGCTGGGCGGTCGGAGGACGGGACTGTGGCTGGGCGGTCGGAGTACGGGACTGTGGCTTAGCGGTCAAAGGATGGAACTGTGGCTGGGCAGTGGGTGGATGGTACTGTGGCTGGAATTGGGAGTACGAGACTGTGACTGGGCGGTTGGAGGATGGGACTTTGGCTGGAAGTGCCAGGGCAGGACTGTGGTTGGGCGGTTGGTATACTTTACTGTGGCTGGGCGGTTGTAGGATGTGACTGTGACCGGGCGGTCGGTGGACGGAACAGTGGCTGGAAGTGCGAGGACGGGACAGTGGCCGGAAGTGCGAGGATGGGACTGGGGATGGCCGATCGAAGGACGGGACTGTGGCTAGGCAGTTGGAGGACGGGACTGTGGCTGGGCGGTTGGTGGATCGGGATTGTGGCTGGCAGTCGGTGGACAGGATGTTGGCTGGGCGGTCGGAGGATGGGACTGTAGCTGGACGTGCGAAGACGAGACTGTGGCTGGGTGGTTAGAGGATGGGACATTGGCTGGGCGGTTAGAGGATGGGACTGTGGCTGGGAAGAGTGAGGACAGTACTGTGGCTGGAAGTGGGAGGACGGGACTGTAGCTGGGCATTTAGAGGACAGGACTGTGGCTGGGCGGTCGGAGGACGGGACTGTGGCTGGGCGGTCGTACGACGGAACTGTGGCTGGAAGTAGGAGGATGGGACTGGGGCTGGGCAGTTAGAGGACAGGACTGTGGCTGGGCGGTCAGAGGACGGGACTGTGACTGGGCAGTCGTAGGAAAGGACTGTGGCTTGGAAGTGAGATGATGGGACTTTGGCTGGGCAGTGAGAGGACGGGACTTTGGCTGGGCAGGCGGGGGATGGGACTGTGGCTGGAAGTGAAGGACGGGACAGTGGCTGGAAGTGGGAGGAGGGGACTGTAGCTGGGCAGTTAGAGGACAGGACTGTGGCTGGGCGGTCAGAGGACGGGACTGTGACTGGGCAGTCGTAGGAAAGGACTGTGGCTTGGAAGTGAGATGATGGGACTTTGGCTGGGCAGTGAGAGGACGGGACTTTGGCTGGGCAGGCGGGGGATTGGACTGTGGCTGGAAGTGAAGGACGGGACAGTGGCTGGAAGTGGGAGGAGGGGACTGTAGCTGGGCAGTCGTAGAACGGGACTGTGGCTGGAAGCGTGAGGACGGGACTGTGGCTGGGCGTTCGCTGGACGCGACTGTGGCTAGAAGTGGGAAGACGTGACTGTGGCTGGGCGGTCGTAGAACGGGACTGTGACTGGAAGTGGGAGAACGGGAATGTGGCTGGGCAGTTAGAGGACGGGACTGTGGCTGGGCGGTCGGAGGATGGGACTGTGACTGAAAGTGGGAGAATGGGACTGTGGCTGGGCGGTCAGAGTGCGAGAGTTTGGCTGGAAGTGGGATGATGGGACAGTGTTTGGGCGGTGGGAGGATGGGACTGTGGCTGGAATTGCGAGGACGGGACTGTGGTTGGGCAGTGGGAGGACGGGACTGTGGCTGGAAGTGGAGGACGGCACTTTGGCTGGGATGTGGGAGGACGGTACTACGGCTAGAAGTGGGAGGACGGGACTTTGGCTGGGCGGTCGGAGGACAGGACTTTGGCTGGGCAGTGGGAGGACGGGACTGTGGCTGGGAGGTTGGAGGACGGGACTGTGGCTAGAAGTGGGAGGACTGGACTGTGGCTGGGCGGTCGTTGGACGGGATTGTGGCTGAGCAGTCCGAGGATGAGACTGTTGCTGGAAGTGCGAGGACGGGACAGTAGTTTGGGAGTCGGAGGACAGGACTTTGGCTGGGCGGTAAGAGGACAGGACTGTGGCTGGGTGGTCGGGGGACGACAGGGACTGTGGCTGAAAGTGGGAGAACGGGACTGTGGCTGGGCAGTTAGAGGACGGGACTGTGGCTGGGCGGTCGGAGGACGGGACTGTGACGGAAAGTGGGAGGATGGGACTGTGGCTTGAAGTGCGAGGACGGGAATGTGGTAGGGCAGTGGGAGGACAGGGACTGTGGCTGGAAGTGGAGGACGGCACTTTGGCTGGGATGTGGGAGGACGGTACTGTGGCAAGAAGTGGGAGGACGGGACTTTTGCTGGGCAGTCGGAGGACAGGACTGTGGCTGGGCAGTGGGAGGACGGGACTGTGGCTGGAAGTGTGAGGACAGGACTTTGGCTGGGCAGTGGGAGGACACGGACTGTGGCTAGAAGTGGGAGGACGGGACTTTGGCTGGGTGGTCGGAGGACAGGACTGTGGCTTAAAGTGGAAGGACAGGACAGTGGCTGGGCAGTGGGAGGACGGGACTGTGGCTGGGTGGTCGGGGGACGGGACTGTGGCTGAAAGTGGGAAAACGGGACTGTGGCTGGGCGGTCGGTGGACGGGATTTGTGGCTGAGCAGTCCTAGGATGGGATTGTAGCTGGAAGTGCGAGGACGGGACAGTAGTTTGGGAGTCGGAGGACGGGACTTTGGCTGGGCGTTAAGAGGACGGGACTGTGGCTGGGCGGTAAGAGGACGGGACTGTGGATGGGCTGTCAGAGGAAAAGACTTTGGCTGGGAAATGGGAGGATGGGACTGTGGCTGGGAAGTGGGAGGACGGGACTTTGGCTGGGCAGACGGAGGACGGTAGTGTGACTGGAAGTGGGAGGACTGGACAGTGGCTTTCCCTGAACCTTTTGCCAAAAGCAGCAAAGCAGCCCCAGAACCCCAGAACAGAACCCCAGAAAAGAATGGACTGTGGCTGGGCGGTCGGATGACGGGACTGTGGCTGGGCGGTCGGAGTACGGGACTGTGCCTGGGCGGTCAAAGGATGGGACTTTGGCTGGAAGTGCCAGGACAGGACTGTGGTTGGGCGGTTGGTATACTTTACTGTGGCAGGGCGGTTGTAGGATGTGACTGTGACCGAGCGGTCGGTGGACGGGACAGTGGCTGGAAGTGCGAGGACGGGACTGTGGCCGGAAGTGCGAGGATGGGACTGGGGATGGCCGATCGAAGGACGGGACAGTGGCTGGAAGTGGGAGGATGGGACTTTGGCTGGATGTGCGAGGACGGGACTGTGGCTGGGCAGTTAGAGGACGGGACTGTGGCTGGGCGGTCGGAGGACGGGACTGTGGCTGGAAGTGGGAGGATGGGACTTTGGCTGGATGTGCGAGGACGGGACTGTGGCTGGGCAGTTAGAGGACGGGACTGGGGCTGGGCGGTCAGAGGATGGGACTGTGACTGGGCAGTCGCAGGAAAGGACTGTGGCTAGGAAGTGAGATGATGGGACTTTGGCTGGACAGTGAGAGGACGGGACTTTTGCTGGGCGGTCGAAGGACAGGTCTGTGGCTGGAAGTGCGAGGACGGGACTGTGGCCGGAAGTGCCAGGATGGGACTGGGGATGGCCAATTGAACGACGGGACTGTGGCTGGAAATGGAAGTGGCAGTGGCAGTGGCAGTGGCAGTGGCAGTGGCAGTGGCAGTGGCAGTGGCAGTGGCAGTGGCAGTGGCAGTGGCAGTGGCAGTGGGAGGATGGGACTGGGCCTGGATGTGCGAGGACAGGACTGTTGCTTGGCAGTCAGTGGAAGGGGACTGTGGCTGGAAGTGGAAGGATGTGACTTTGGCTGGATGTGCGAGGACGGGACTGTGGCTGGGCAGTTAGAGGACGGGACTGGGGCTGGGCGGTCAGAGGATGGCACTGTGACTTGGCAGTCGCAGGAAAGGACTGTGGCTAGGAAGTGAGATGATGGGACTTTGGCTGGACAGTGAGAGGACGGGACTTTTGCTGGGCGGTCGAAGGACAGGACTGTGGCTGGAAGTGCGAGGACGGGACTGTGGCCGGAAGTGCCAGGATGGGACTGGGGATGGCCAATTGAACGACGGGACTGTGGCTGGAAATGGAAGTGGCAGTGGCAGTGGCAGTGGCAGTGGCAGTGGCAGTGGCAGTGGGAGGATGGGACTGGGCCTGGATGTGCGAGGACAGGACTGTTGCTTGGCAGTCAGTGGAAGGGGACTGTGGCTGGAAGTGGAAGGATGTGACTTTGGCTGGATGTGCGAGGACGGGACTGTGGCTGGGCAGTTAGAGGACGGGACTGGGGCTGGGCGGTCAGAGGATGGGACTGTGACTGGGCAGTCGCAGGAAAGGACTGTGGCTAGGAAGTGAGATGATGGGACTTTGGCTGGACAGTGAGAGGACGGGACTTTTGCTGGGCGGTCGAAGGACAGGACTGTGGCTGGAAGTGCGAGGACGGGACTGTGGCCGGAAGTGCCAGGATGGGACTGGGGATGGCCAATTGAACGACGGGACTGTGGCTGGAAATGGAAGTGGCAGTGGCAGTGGCAGTGGCAGTGGCAGTGGCAGTGGCAGTGGCAGTGGCAGTGGGAGGATGGGACTGGGCCTGGATGTGCGAGGACAGGACTGTTGCTTGGCGGTCGGTGGAAGGGGACTGTGGCTGGAAGTGGAAGGATGGGACTGTGGCTAGGCAGTTGGAGGACGGGACTGTGGCTGGGCGGTTGGTGGATCAGGATTGTGGCTGGCAGTCGGTGGACAGGATGTTGGCTGGGGGGTCGGAGGATGGGACTAGCTGGACGTGCGAATTAGGGACTGTGGCTGGGCGGTTAGAGGATGGGACTGTGGCTGGGAAGAGTGAGGACAGGACTGTGGCTGGAAGTGGGAGGACGGGACTGTAGCTGGGCATTTAGAGGACAGGACTGTGGCTGGGCGGTCGGAGGACGGGACTGTGGCTGGAAGTGCGAGGACGGGGCTGTAGCCGGAAGTGCGAGGATGGGACTGGGGGACTATGGCTGGGAAGTTGGAGGACATGACTGTGGCTGGGCGGTCAAATGACGGGACTGTTGCTGGGCGCTAAAAGGACGAGACTGTGGCTAAGAAGACGGAGGACGGTATTGTGGCTGGGCAGTGGGAGGACAGGACATTGGCTGGGCGGTCAGAGGACGGGACTGTGGCTGGGCGTTCGGAGGACGGGAATGTGGCTGGGTAGTTGAAAAATGGGACTGTTGCTGGAAGTTGATGGACGGCACTGTGACTAGGCAGTGGAAGGATAGGACTGTGACTGGAAGTGGGAGGAAATGACTGTGGCTGGGCAGTTGGAGGACAGGACTGTGGCTGGGCAGTAAAAGGACGGGACTGTGGTTGGGCG
Source organism: Xenentodon cancila (assembly GCA_014839995.1). NCBI lineage: Eukaryota > Metazoa > Chordata > Actinopteri > Beloniformes > Belonidae > Xenentodon > Xenentodon cancila. The sequence goes on along the minus strand of CM026214.1, from coordinate 12,428,040 downwards.
GTCGTACGACGGAACTGTGGCTGGAAGTGGGAGGATGCGACTTTGGCTGGATGTGCAAGGACAGGACTGTGGCTGGGCAGTTAGAGGACGGGACTGTGGCTGTGCGGTCGTACGACGGAACTGTGGCTGGAAGTAGGAGGATGGGACTGTGGCTGGGCAGTCGCAGGAAAGGACTGTGGCTGGAAAGTGAGATGTTGGGACTTTGGCTGGGCAGGCGGGGGATGGGACTGTGGCTGGAAGTGGAGGACGGGACAGTGGCTGGAAGTGGGAGGAGGGGACTGTGGCTGGGCAGTTAGAGGACGGGACTGTGGCTGTGCGGTCGTACGACGGAACTGTGGCTGGAAGTAGGAGGACGGGACTGTGGCTGGGAGGTTGGAGGACGGGACTGTGGCTAGAAGTGGGAGGACTGGACTGTGGCTGGGCGGTCGGTGGACGGGATTGTGGCTGAGCAGTACGAGGATGGGACTTTAGCTGGAAGTGCGAGGACGGGACAGTAGTTTGGGAGTCGGAGGACAGGACTTTGGCTGGGCGGTAAGAGGACGGGACTGTGGCTGGGCGGTAAGAGGACGGGACTGTGGCTGGGGGGTCGGGGGACGGGACTGTGGCTAAAAGTGGGAGAACGGGACTGTGGCTGGGCAGTTAGACGACGGGACTGTGGCTGGGCGGTCGGAGGACGGGACTGTGACTGAAAGTGAGAGAATGGGACTGTGGCTGGGCGGTCAAAGTGCGAGACTGTGGCTTGAAGTGGGATGATGGGACAGTGGTTGGGAAGTGGGACGAAAGGGACTGTGGCTGGAAGTGGGAGGACAGGGACTGTAGCTGGAAGTGTGAGTACGGGAATGTGGTTGGGCAGTGGGAGGACAGGGACTGTGGCTGGAAGTGGAGGACGGTACTTTGGCTGCGATGTGTGAGGACGGTATTGTGGCAAGAAGTGGGAGGACGGGACTTTGGCTGGGCGGTCGGAGGACAGGACTGTGGCCGGGCAGTGGGAGGATGGGACTGTGGCTGGGAGGTCAGAGGACGGGACTGTGGCTGGAAGTGTGAGGACGGGACTTTGGCTGGGAAGTGGGAGGACAGGGACTGTGGCTTGAAGTAGGAGGACGGGAATGTGGCAGGGCAGTGGGGGGACGGTACTGTGGCTAGAAGTGGGAGGACGGTACTGGGGCTAGAAGTGGGAGGACGGGACTTTTGCTGGGTGGTCGGAGGACAGGACTGTGGCTTAAAGTGGAAGGACAGGACGGTGGCTGGGCAGTGGGAGGACGGGACTGTGGCTGGGTGGTCGAGGGACGGGACTGTGGCTGAAAGTGGGAGAACGGGACTGTGGCTGGGCAGTTAGAGGACAGGACTGTGGCTGAGCGGTCGGAGGATGGGACTGTGACTGAAAGTGGGAGAATGGGACTGTGGCTGGGCGGTCAGAGTGCGAGAGTTTGGCTGGAAGTGGGATGATGGGACAGTGTTTGGGCGGTGGGAGGATGGGACTGTGGCTGGAAGTGCGAGGACGGGACTGTGGTTGGGCAGTGGGAGGACAGGGACTGTGGCTGGAAGTGGAGGACAGCACTTTTGCTGGGGTGTGGGAGGACGGTACAATGGCTAGAAGTGGGAGGACGGGACTTTGGCTGGGCGGTCGGAGGACAGGACTTTGGCTTGGCAGTGGGAGGACGGTACTATGGCTAGAAGTGGGAGGACGGGACTTTGGCTGGGCGGTCGGAGGACAGGACTTTGGCTGGGCAGTGGGAGGACGGGACTGTGGCTGGGAGGTTGGAGGACGGGACTGTGGCTAGAAGTGGGAGGACTGGACTGTGGCTGGGCGGTCGTTGGACGGGATTGTGGCTGAGCAGTCCGAGGATGAGACTGTAGCTGGAAGTGCGAGGACGGGACAGTAGTTTGGGAGTCGGAGGACAGGACTTTGGCTGGGCAGTAAGAGGACGGGACTGTGGCTGGGTGGTCGGGGGACGACAGGGACTGTGGCTGAAAGTGGGAGAACGGGACTGTGGCTGGGCAGTTAGAGGACGGGACTGTGGCTGGGCGGTTGGAGGACGGGACTGTGACGGAAAGTGGGAGAATGGGACTGTGGCTGGGCGGTCAGAGTGCGAGACTGTGGCTTGAAGTGCGAGGACGGGAATGTGGTTGGGCAGTGGGAGGACAGGCACTGTGGCTGGGCGGTAAGTGGACGGCACTTTGGCTGGGCTGGCAGAGGGAAAGACTTTGGCTGGGAAATGGCAGGATGGGACTGTGGCTGGGAAGTGGGAGGACGGGACATTGGCTGGGCAGACGGAGGACGGTAGTGTGGCTGGAAGTGGGAGGACTGGACAGTGGCTTTCCCTGAACCTTTTGCCAAAAGCAGCAAAGCAGCCCCAGAACCCCAGAACAGAACCCCAGAACAGAATGGACTGTGGCTGGGCGGTCGGAGGACGGGACTTTTGCTGGGTGGTCGGAGGACAGGACTGTGGCTGAAAGTGGGAGAACAGGACTGTGGTTGGGCAGTTAGAGGACGGGACTGTGGCTGGGCGGTCGGAGGATGGGACTGTGACTGAAAGTGGGAGAATGGGACTGTGGCTGGGCGGTCAGAGTGCAAGACTTTGGCTGGAAGTGGCATGATGGGAAAGTGTTTGGGCGGTAGGAGGATGGGACTGTGGCTGGAAGTGCGAGGACGGGACTGTGGTTGGGCAGTTGGAGGACAGGGACTGTGGCTGGGAGGTTGGAGGACGGGACTGTGGCTGGGAAATGGGAGGACGGGACATTGGCTGGGCAGACGGAGGACGGTAGTGTGGCTGGAAGTGGGAGGACTGGACAGTGGCTTTCCCTGAACCTTTTGCCAAAAGCAGCAAAGCAGCAAAGCAGCCCCAGAACCCCAGAACAGAACCCCAGAACAGAATGGACTGTGGCTGGGCGGTTGGAGGACGGGACTGTGGCTGGGCGGTCGGAGTACGGGACTGTGGCTTAGCGGTCAAAGGATGGAACTGTGGCTGGGCAGTGGGTGGATGGTACTGTGGCTGGAATTGGGAGTACGAGACTGTGACTGGGCGGTTGGAGGATGGGACTTTGGCTGGAAGTGCCAGGGCAGGACTGTGGTTGGGCGGTTGGTATACTTTACTGTGGCTGGGCGGTTGTAGGATGTGACTGTGACCGGGCGGTCGGTGGACGGAACAGTGGCTGGAAGTGCGAGGACGGGACTGTGGCCGGAAGTGCGAGGATGGGACTGGGGATGGCCGATCGAAGGACGGGACTGTGGCTAGGCAGTTGGAGGACGGGACTGTGGCTGGGCGGTTGGTGGATCGGGATTGTGGCAGGCAGTCGGTGGACAGGATGTTGGCTGGGCGGTCGGAGGATGGGACTGTAGCTGGACGTGCGAAGACGAGACTGTGGCTGGGCGGTTAGAGGATGGGACATTGGCTGGGCGGTTAGAGGATGGGACTGTGGCTGGGAAGAGTGAGGACAGTACTGTGGCTGGAAGTGGGAGGACGGGACTGTAGCTGGGCATTTAGAGGACAGGACTGTGGCTGGGCGGTCGGAGGACGGGACTGTGGCTGGGCGGTCGTACGACGGAACTGTGGCTGGAAGTAGGAGGATGGGACTGGGGCTGGGCAGTTAGAGGACAGGACTGTGGCTGGGCGGTCAGAGGACGGGACTGTGACTGGGCAGTCGTAGGAAAGGACTGTGGCTTGGAAGTGAGATGATGGGACTTTGGCTGGGCAGTGAGAGGACGGGACTGTGGCTGGGCGTTCGCTGGACGCGACTGTGGCTAGAAGTGGGAAGACGTGACTTTGGCTGGGCGGTCGTAGAACGGGACTGTGACTGGAAGTGGGAGAACGGGAATGTGGCTGGGCAGTTAGAGGACGGGACTGTGGCTGGGCGGTCGGAGGATGCGACTGTGACTGAAAGTGGGAGAATGGGACTGTGGCTGGGCGGTCAGAGTGCGAGAGTTTGGCTGGAAGTGGGATGATGGGACAGTGTTTGGGCGGTGGGAGGATGGGACTGTGGCTGGAAGTGCGAGGACGGGACTGTGGTTGGGCAGTGGGAGGACGGGACTGTGGCTGGAAGTGGAGGACGGCACTTTGGCTGGGATGTGGGAGGACGGTACTACGGCTAGAAGTGGGAGGACGGGACTTTGGCTGGGCGGTCGGAGGACAGGACTTTGGCTGGGCAGTGGGAGGACGGGACTGTGGCTGGGAGGTTGGAGGACGGGACTGTGGCTAGAAGTGGGAGGACTGGACTGTGGCTGGGCGGTCGTTGGACGGGATTGTGGCTGAGCAGTCCGAGGATGAGACTGTTGCTGGAAGTGCGAGGACGGGACAGTAGTTTGGGAGTCGGAGGACAGGACTTTGGCTGGGCGGTAAGAGGACAGGACTGTGGCTGGGTGGTCGGGGGACGACAGGGACTGTGGCTGAAAGTGGGAGAACGGGACTGTGGCTGGGCAGTTAGAGGACGGGACTGTGGCTGGGCGGTCGGAGGACGGGACTGTGACGGAAAGTGGGAGGATGGGACTGTGGCTTGAAGTGCGAGGACGGGAATGTGGTAGGGCAGTGGGAGGACAGGGACTGTGGCTGGAAGTGGAGGACGGCACTTTGGCTGGGATGTGGGAGGACGGTACTGTGGCAAGAAGTGGGAGGACGGGACTTTGGCTGGGCAGTCGGAGGACAGGACTGTGGCTGGGCAGTGGGAGGACGGGACTGTGGCTGGAAGTGTGAGGACAGGACTTTGGCTGGGCAGTGGGAGGACACGGACTGTGGCTAGAAGTGGGAGGACGGGACTTTGGCTGGGTGGTCGGAGGACAGGACTGTGGCTTAAAGTGGAAGGACAGGACAGTGGCTGGGCAGTGGGAGGACGGGACTGTGGCTGGGTGGTCGGGGGACGGGACTGTGGCTGAAAGTGGGAGGACGGGACTTTGGCTGGGCAGTCGGAGGACAGGACTGTGGCTGGGCAGTGGGAGGACGGGACTGTGGCTGGAAGTGTGAGGACAGGACTTTGGCTGGGCAGTGGGAGGACACGGACTGTGGCTAGAAGTGGGAGGACGGGACTTTGGCTGGGTGGTCGGAGGACAGGACTGTGGCTTAAAGTGGAAGGACAGGACAGTGGCTGGGCAGTGGGAGGACGGGACTGTGGCTGGGTGGTCGGGGGACGGGACTGTGGCTGAAAGTGGGAGAACGGGACTGTGGCTGGGCTTTCGGTGGACGGGATTTGTGGCTGAGCAGTCCTAGGATGGGATTGTAGCTGGAAGTGCGAGGACGGGACAGTAGTTTGGGAGTCGGAGGACGGGACTTTGGCTGGGCGTTAAGAGGACGGGACTGTGGCTGGGCGGTAAGAGGACGGGACTGTGGATGGGCTGTCAGAGGAAAAGACTTTGGCTGGGAAGTGGGAGGATGGGACTGTGGCTGGGAAGTGGGAGGACGGGACTTTGGCTGGGCAGACGGAGGACGGTAGTGTGACTGGAAGTGGGAGGACTGGACAGTGGCTTTCCCTGAACCTTTTGCCAAAAGCAGCAAAGCAGCCCCAGAACCCCAGAACAGAACCCCAGAAAAGAATGGACTGTGGCTGGGCGGTCGGATGACGGGACTGTGGCTGGGCGGTCGGAGTACGGGACTGTGCCTGGGCGGTCAAAGGATGGGACTTTGGCTGGAAGTGCCAGGACAGGACTGTGGTTGGGCGGTTGGTATACTTTACTGTGGCAGGGCGGTTGTAGGATGTGACTGTGACCGAGTGGTCGGTGGACGGGACAGTGGCTGGAAGTGCGAGGACGGGACTGTGGCCGGAAGTGCGAGGATGGGACTGGGGATGGCCGATCGAAGGACGGGACAGTGGCTGGAAGTGGGAGGATGGGACTTTGGCTGGATGTGCGAGGACGGGACTGTGGCTGGGCAGTTAGAGGACGGGACTGTGGCTGGGCGGTCGGAGGACGGGACTGTGGCTGGAAGTGGGAGGATGGGACTTTGGCTGGATGTGCGAGGACGGGACTGTGGCTGGGCAGTTAGAGGACGGGACTGGGGCTGGGCGGTCAGAGGATGGGACTGTGACTGGGCAGTCGCAGGAAAGGACTGTGGCTAGGAAGTGAGATGATGGGACTTTGGCTGGACAGTGAGAGGACGGGACTTTTGCTGGGCGGTCGAAGGACAGGTCTGTGGCTGGAAGTGCGAGGACGGGACTGTGGCCGGAAGTGCCAGGATGGGACTGGGGATGGCCAATTGAACGACGGGACTGTGGCTGGAAATGGAAGTGGCAGTGGCAGTGGCAGTGGCAGTGGCAGTGGCAGTGGCAGTGGCAGTGGCAGTGGCAGTGGCAGTGGGAGGATGGGACTGGGCCTGGATGTGCGAGGACAGGACTGTTGCTTGGCAGTCAGTGGAAGGGGACTGTGGCTGGAAGTGGAAGGATGTGACTTTGGCTGGATGTGCGAGGACGGGACTGTGGCTGGGCAGTTAGAGGACGGGACTGGGGCTGGGCGGTCAGAGGATGGGACTGTGACTTGGCAGTCGCAGGAAAGGACTGTGGCTAGGAAGTGAGATGATGGGACTTTGGCTGGACAGTGAGAGGACGGGACTTTTGCTGGGCGGTCGAAGGACAGGACTCTGGCTGGAAGTGCGAGGACGGGACTGTGGCCGGAAGTGCCAGGATGGGACTGGGGATGGCCAATTGAACGACGGGACTGTGGCTGGAAATGGAAGTGGCAGTGGCAGTGGCAGTGGCAGTGGCAGTGGCAGTGGCAGTGGCAGTGGCAGTGGCAGTGGCAGTGGCAGTGGCAGTGGCAGTGGCAGTGGGAGGATGGGACTGGGCCTGGATGTGCGAGGACAGGACTGTTGCTTGGCAGTCAGTGGAAGGGGACTGTGGCTGGAAGTGGAAGGATGTGACTTTGGCTGGATGTGCGAGGACGGGACTGTGGCTGGGCAGTTAGAGGACGGGACTGGGGCTGGGCGGTCAGAGGATGGAACTGTGACTGGGCAGTCGCAGGAAAGGACTGTGGCTAGGAAGTGAGATGATGGGACTTTGGCTGGACAGTGAGAGGACGGGACTTTTGCTGGGCGGTCGAAGGACAGGACTGTGGCTGGAAGTGCGAGGACGGGACTGTGGCCGGAAGTGCCAGGATGGGACTGGGGATGGCCAATTGAACGACGGGACTGTGGCTGGAAATGGAAGTGGCAGTGGCAGTGGCAGTGGCAGTGGGAGGATGGGACTGGGCCTGGATGTGCGACGACAGGACTGTTGCTTGGCGGTCGGTGGAAGCGGACTGTGGCTGGAAGTGCAAGGATGGGACTGTGGCTAGGCAGTTGGAGGACGGGACTGTGGCTGGGCGGTTGGTGGATCAAGATTGTGGCTGGCAGTCGGTGGACAGGATGTTGGCTGGGGGGTCGGAGGATGGGACTGTAGCTGGACGTGCGAATACGGGACTGTGGCTGGGCGGTTAGAGGATGGGACTGTGGCTGGGAAGAGTGAGGACAGGACTGTGGCTGGAAGTGGGAGGACGGGACTGTAGCTGGGCATTTAGAGGACAGGACTGTGGCTGGGCGGTCGGAGGACGGGACTGTGGCTGGAAGTGCGAGGACGGGGCTGTGGCCGGAAGTGCGAGGATGGGACTGGGGGACTATGGCTGGGAAGTTGGAGGACATGACTGTGGCTGGGCGGTCAAATGACGGGACTGTTGCTGGGCGCTAAAAGGACGAGACTGTGGCTAAGAAGACGGAGGACGGTATTGTGGCTGGGCAGTGGGAGGACAGGACATTGGCTGGGCGGTCAGAGGACGGGACTGTGGCTGGGCGTTCGGAGGACGGGAATGTGGCTGGGTAGTTGAAAAATGGGACTGTTGCTGGAAGTTGATGGACGGCACTGTGACTAGGCAGTGGAAGGATAGGACTGTGACTGGAAGTGGGAGGAAATGACTGTGGCTGGGCAGTTGGAGGACAGGACTGTGGCTGGGCAGTAAAAGGACGGGACTGTGGCTGGGCGGTCAAAGGACGGGACTCTGGCTGGAAGTGGGAGGACGCGACTTTGGCTGGGATGTGGGAGGACGGTACTGTAGCTAGAAGTAGGAAGATGGTACTGTGGCTGGGCAGTGGAAAGATAGGACTGTGACTGGAAGTGCGATGAAAAAGTCTGTGACTGGGAAGTTGGAGGACAGGACTGTGGCTGGGCAGTAAAAGCACGGGACTGTGGTTTGGAAGAATGAGGACAATAGTGTAGCTGGAAGTGGGTGGACATGACTGTGACTGGGCAGTGGGAGGACGGGACTGTGGCTGGAAGTGCGAGGACAGGACTTTGGCTGGGCAGTGGGAGGACGGGAATGTGGCTAGAAGTGGGAGGACGGGACTGTGGCTTGGATGTGGGAGGACGGGACTGTGGCTGGAAGTGCGAGGACGGGACGGTGGTTGGGCAGTGGGAGGACAGGGACTGTAGCTGGAAGTGGAGGACGGCACTTTGGCTAGGATGTGCGAGGATGGGACTGTGGCTGGAAGTGGGAGGACGGGACTGTGGCTGGAAGTGTGGCTTGGCGGTCGGAGGACTGAACTGTGGCTGAAAGTGGGAGGACGGGACAATGGCTGGGCAATTGAAGGATGGGACTGTGGCTGGAAGTGCTAGGACGGGAGTGTGGCCTGGCAGTTGGAGGATGGGACTGTGGCTGGGTAGTTAGAGGACAGGACTGTGGCTGGGTGGTCGGAGGACAGGACTGTGGCTGGGAAGTCGAAGGACGGGACTGTGGCCGGAATTGCGAGGATGGGACTGGGGATGGCCGATCGAAGGACGGGACTGTGGCTGGAAATGGAAGTGTCAGTTGCAGTGGCAGTGGGAGTACGTGACTGGGGCTGGATGTGCGAGGACAGGACTGTTGCTTGGCGGTCGGTGGAAGGGGACTGTGGCTGGAAGTGGAAGGACGGGACTGTGGCTAGGCAGTTGGAGGACGGGACTGTGGCTGGGCTGTCGGTGGATCGGGATTGTGGCTGGGCAGTCGGTGGACAGGCTGTTGGCTGGGCGGTCGGAGGATGGGACTGTAGCTGGAAGTGCGAGGACAGGACTGTGGCTGGGAAGAGTGAGGACAGTACTGTGGCTGGAAGTGGAGGACGGGACTGTGGCTGGAAGTGGGAGGAGGGGACTGTAGCTGGGCAGTTAGAGGACGGGACTGTGGCTGGGCGGTTGTACGACGGAACTGTGGCTGGAAGTGGTAGGATGTGACTTTGGCTGGATGTGCGAGGAGGGGACTGTAGCTGGGCAGTTGGAGGACGGGACTGTGACTGGGCGGTCGGAGGACAAGACTCTGGTTGGGCGGTCGTACGACGGAACTGTGGCTGGAAGTGGGAGGATGTGACTTTGGCTGGATGTGCGAGGACGGGACTGTGGCTGGGCAGTTAGAGGACGGGACTGTGGCCGGAATTGCGAGGATAGGACTGGGGATGGCCGATCGAAGGACGGGACTGTGGCTGGAAATGGAAGTGTCAGTGGCAGTGGCAGTGGGAGGACGGGACTGCGGCTGGATGTGCGAGGACAGGACTGTTGCTTGGCGGTCGGTGGAAGGGGACTGTGGCTGGAAGTGGAAGGACGGGACTGTGGCTAGGCAGTTGGAGGACAGTACTGTGGCTGGGCTGTCGGTGGATCGGGATTGTGGCTGGGCAGTCGGTGGACAGGTTGTTGGCTGGGCGGTCGGAGGATGGGACTGTAGCTGGAAGTGCGAGGACAGGACTGTGGCTGGGAAGAGTGAGGACAGTACTGTGGCTGGAAGTGGAGGACGGGACTGTGGCTGGAAGTGGGAGGAGGGGACTGTAGCTGGGCAGTTAGAGGACGGGACTGTGGCTGGGCGGTTGTACGACGGAACTGTGGCTGGAAGTGGTAGGATGTGACTTTGGCTGGATGTGCGAGGAGGGGACTGTAGCTGGGCAGTTGGAGGACGGGACTGTGGCTGGGCGGTCGGAGGACAAGACTGTGGTTGGGCGGTCGTACGACGGAACTGTGGCTGGAAGTGGGAGGATGCGACTTTGGCTGGATGTGCAAGGACAGGACTGTGGCTGGGCAGTTAGAGGACGGGACTGTGGCTGTGCGGTCGTACGACGGAACTGTGGCTGGAAGTAGGAGGATGGGACTGTGGCTGGGCAGTCGCAGGAAAGGACTGTGGCTGGAAAGTGAGATGTTGGGACTTTGGCTGGGCAGGCGGGGGATGGGACTGTGGCTGGAAGTGGAGGACGGGACAGTGGCTGGAAGTGGGAGGAGGGGACTGTGGCTGGGCAGTTAGAGGACGGGACTGTGGCTGTGCGGTCGTACGACGGAACTGTGGCTGGAAGTAGGAGGACGGGACTGTGGCTGGGAGGTTGGAGGACGGGACTGTGGCTAGAAGTGGGAGGACTGGACTGTGGCTGGGCGGTCGGTGGACGGGATTGTGGCTGAGCAGTACGAGGATGGGACTTTAGCTGGAAGTGCGAGGACGGGACAGTAGTTTGGGAGTCGGAGGACAGGACTGTGGCTGGGCGGTCAAAGTGCGAGACTGTGGCTTGAAGTGGGATGATGGGACAGTGGTTGGGAAGTGGGACGAAAGGGACTGTGGCTGGAAGTGGGAGGACAGGGACTGTAGCTGGAAGTGTGAGTACGGGAATGTGGTTGGGCAGTGGGAGGACAGGGACTGTGGCTGGAAGTGGAGGACGGTACTTTGGCTGCGATGTGTGAGGACGGTATTGTGGCAAGAAGTGGGAGGACGGGACTTTGGCTGGGCGGTCGGAGGACAGGACTGTGGCCGGGCAGTGGGAGGATGGGACTGTGGCTGGGAGGTCGGAGGACGGGACTGTGGCTGGAAGTGTGAGGACGGGACTTTGGCTGGGAAGTGGGAGGACAGGGACTGTGGCTTGAAGTAGGAGGACGGGAATGTGGCAGGGCAGTGGGGGGACGGTACTGTGGCTAGAAGTGGGAGGACGGTACTGGGGCTAGAAGTGGGAGGACGGGACATTTGCTGGGTGGTCGGAGGACAGGACTGTGGCTTAAAGTGGAAGGACAGGACGGTGGCTGGGCAGTGGGAGGACGGGACTGTGGCTGGGTGGTCGAGGGACGGGACTGTGGCTGAAAGTGGGAGAACGGGACTGTGGCTGGGCAGTTAGAGGACAGGACTGTGGCTGAGCGGTCGGAGGATGGGACTGTGACTGAAAGTGGGAGAATGGGACTGTGGCTGGGCGGTCAGAGTGCGAGAGTTTGGCTGGAAGTGGGATGATGGGACAGTGTTTGGGCGGTGGGAGGATGGGACTGTGGCTGGAAGTGCGAGGACGGGACTGTGGTTGGGCAGTGGGAGGACAGGGACTGTGGCTGGAAGTGGAGGACAGCACTTTTGCTGGGGTGTGGGAGGACGGTACTATGGCTAGAAGTGGGAGGACGGGACTTTGGCTGGGCGGTCGGAGGACAGGACTTTGGCTTGGCAGTGGGAGGACGGGACTGTGGCTAGGAGGTTGGAGGACGGGACTGTGGCTAGAAGTGGGAGGACTGGACTGTGGCTGGGCGGTCGTTGGACGGGATTGTGGCTGAGCAGTCCGAGGATGAGACTGTAGCTGGAAGTGCGAGGACGGGACAGTAGTTTGGGAGTCGGAGGACAGGACTTTGGCTGGGCAGTAAGAGGACGGGACTGTGGCTGGAAGTGCGAGGACGGGACAGTAGTTTGGGAGTCGGAGGACAGGACTTTGGCTGGGCAGTAAGAGGACGGGACTGTGGCTGGGTGGTCGGGGGACGACAGGGACTGTGGCTGAAAGTGGGAGAACGGGACTGTGGCTGGGCAGTTAGAGGACGGGACTGTGGCTGGGCGGTCGGAGGACGGGACTGTGACGGAAAGTGGGAGAATGGGACTGTGGCTGGGCGGTCAGAGTGCGAGACTGTGGCTTGAAGTGCGAGGACGGGAATGTGGTTGGGCAGTGGGAGGACAGGGACTGTGGCTGGGCGGTAAGAGGACGGCACTTTGGCTGGGCTGGCAGAGGGAAAGACTTTGGCTGGGAAATGGGAGGATGGGACTGTGGCTGGGAAGTGGGAGGACGGGACATTGGCTGGGCAGACGGAGGACGGTAGTGTGGCTGGAAGTGGGAGGACTGGACAGTGGCTTTCCCTGAACCTTTTGCCAAAAGCAGCAAAGCAGCCCCAGAACCCCAGAACAGAACCCCAGAACAGAATGGACTGTGGCTGGGCGGTCGGAGGACGGGACTTTTGCTGGGTGGTCGGAGGACAGGACTGTGGCTGAAAGTGGGAGAACAGGACTGTGGCTGGGCAGTTAGAGGACGGGACTGTGGCTGGGCGGTCGGAGGATGGGACTGTGACTGAAAATGGGAGAATGGGACTGTGGTTGGGCGGTCAGAGTGCAAGACTTTGGCTGGAAGTGGCATGATGGGAAAGTGTTTGGGCGGTGGGAGGATGGGACTGTGGCTGGAAGTGCGAGGACGGGACTGTGGTTGGGCAGTTGGAGGACAGGGACTGTGGCTGGGAGGTTGGAGGACGGGACTGTGGCTGGGAAATGGGAGGACGGGACATTGGCTGGGCAGACGGAGGACGGTAGTGTGGCTGGAAGTGGGAGGACTGGACAGTGGCTTTCCCTGAACCTTTTGCCAAAAGCAGCAAAGCAGCAAAGCAGCCCCAGAACCCCAGAACAGAACCCCAGAACAGAATGGACTGTGGCTGGGCGGTCGGAGGACGGGACTGTGGCTGGGCGGTCGGAGTACGGGACTGTGGCTTAGCGGTCAAAGGATGGAACTTGGGCTGGGCAGTGGGTGGATGGTACTGTGGCTGGAATTGGGAGTACGAGACTGTGACTGGGCGGTTGGAGGATGGGACTTTGGCTGGAAGTGCCAGGGCAGGACTGTGGTTGGGCGGTTGGTATACTTTACTGTGGCTGGGCGGTTGTAGGATGTGACTGTGACCGGGCGGTCGGTGGACGGAACAGTGGCTGGAAGTGCGAGGACGGGACTGTGGCCGGAAGTGCGAGGATGGGACTGGGGATGGCCGATCGAAGGACGGGACTGTGGCTAGGCAGTTGGAGGACGGGACTGTGGCTGGGCGGTTGGTGGATCGGGATTGTGGCAGGCAGTCGGTGGACAGGATGTTGGCTGGGCGGTCGGAGGATGGGACTGTAGCTGGACGTGCGAAGACGAGACTGTGGCTGGGCGGTTAGAGGATGGGACATTGGCTGGGCGGTTAGAGGATGGGACTGTGGCTGGGAAGAGTGAGGACAGTACTGTGGCTGGAAGTGGGAGGACGGGACTGTAGCTGGGCATTTAGAGGACAGGACTGTGGCTGGGCGGTCGGAGGACGGGACTGTGGCTGGGCGGTCGTACGACGGAACTGTGGCTGGAAGTAGGAGGATGGGACTGGGGCTGGGCAGTTAGAGGACAGGACTGTGGCTGGGCGGTCAGAGGACGGGACTGTGACTGGGCAGTCGTAGGAAAGGACTGTGGCTTGGAAGTGAGATGATGGGACTTTGGCTGGGCAGTGAGAGGACGGGACTTTGGCTGGGCAGGCGGGGGATGGGACTGTGGCTGGAAGTGAAGGACGGGACAGTGGCTGGAAGTGGGAGGAGGGGACTGTAGCTGGGCAGTCGTAGAACGGGACTGTGGCTGGAAGCGTGAGGACGGGACTGTGGCTGGGCGTTCGCTGGACGCGACTGTGGCTAGAAGTGGGAAGACGTGACTGTGGCTGGGCGGTCGTAGAACGGGACTGTGACTGGAAGCGTGAGGATGGGACTGTGGCTGGGTGGTCGGTGACGGGAATGTGGCTGGAAGTGGGAGAACGGGAATGTGGCTGGGCAGTTAGAGGACGGGACTGTGGCTGGGCGGTCGGAGGATGGGACTGTGACTGAAAGTGGGAGAATGGGACTGTGGCTGGGCGGTCAGAGTGCGAGAGTTTGGCTGGAAGTGGGATGATGGGACAGTGTTTGGGCGGTGGCAGGATGGGACTGTGGCTGGAAGTGCGAGGACGGGACTGTGGTTGGGCAGTGGGAGGACGGGACTGTGGCTGGAAGTGGAGGACGGCACTTTGGCTGGGATGTGGGAGGACGGTACTATGGCTAGAAGTGGGAGGACGGGACTTTGGCTGGGCGGTCGGAGGACAGGACTTTGGCTGGGCAGTGGGAGGACGGGACTGTGGCTGAGAGGTTGGAGGATGGGACTGTGGCTAGAAGTGGGAGGACTGGACTGTGGCTGGGCGGTCGTTGGACGGGATTGTGGCTGAGCAGTCCGAGGATGAGACTGTAGCTGGAAGTGCGAGGACGGGACAGTAGTTTGGGAGTCGGAGGACAGGACTTTGGCTGGGCGGTAAGAGGACAGGACTGTGGCTGGGTGGTCGGGGGACGACAGGGACTGCGGCTGAAAGTGGAGAACGGGACTGTGGCTGGGCAGTTAGAGGACGGGACTGTGGCTGGGCGGTCGGAGGACGGGACTGTGACGGAAAGTGGGAGGATGGGACTGTGGCTTGAAGTGTGAGGACGGGAATGTGGTAGGGCAGTGGGGGGACAGGGACTGTGGCTGGAAGTGGAGGACGGCACTTTGGCTGGGATGTGGGAGGACGGTACTGTGGCAAGAAGTGGGAGGACGGGACTTTGGCTGGGCAGTCGGAGGACAGGACTGTGGCTGGGCAGTGGGAGGACGGGACTGTGGCTGGAAGTGTTAGGACAGGACTTTGGCTGGGCAGTGGGAGGACACGGACTGTGGCTAGAAGTGGGAGGACGGGACTTTGGCTGGGTGGTCGGAGGACAGGACTGTGGCTTAAAGTGGAAGGACAGGACAGTGGCTGGGCAGTGGGAGGACGGGACTGTGGCTGGGTGGTCGGGGGACGTGACTGTGGCTGAAAGTGGGAGAACGGGACTGTGGCTGGGCGGTCGGTGGACGGGATTTGTGGCTGAGCAGTCCGAGGATGGGATTGTAGCTGGAAGTGCGAGGACGGGACAGTAGTTTGGGAGTCGGAGGACGGGACTTTGGCTGGGTATTAAGAGGACGGGACTGTGGCTGGGCGGTAAGAGGACGGGACTGTGGATGGGCTGTCACAGGAAAAGACATTGGCTGGGAAATGGGAGGATGGGACTGTGGCTGGGAAGTGGGAGGACGGGACTTTGGCTGGGCAGACGGAGGACGGTAGTGTGACTGGAAGTGGGAGGACTGGACAGTGGCTTTCCCTGAACCTTTTGCCAAAAGCAGCAAAGCAGCCCCAGAACCCCAGAACAGAACCCCAGAAAAGAATGGACTTTGGCTGGGCAGGCGGGGGATGGGACTGTGGCTGGAAGTGGAGGACGGGACAGTGGCTGGAAGTGGGAGGAGGGGAATGTGGCTGGGCAGTTAGAGGACGGGACTGTGGCTGTGCGGTCGTACGACGGAACTGTGGCTGGAAGTAGGAGGACGGGACTGTGGCTGGGAGGTTGGAGGACGGGACTGTGGCTAGAAGTGGGAGGACTGGACTGTGGCTGGGCGGTCGGTGGACGGGATTGTGGCTGAGCAGTACGAGGATGGGACTTTAGCTGGAAGTGCGAGGACGGGACAGTAGTTTGGGAGTCGGAGGACGGGACTTTGGCTGGGCGGTAGGAGGACGGGACTGTGGCTGGGCGGTAAGAGGACGGGACTGTGGCTGGGGGGTCGGGGGACGGGACTGTGGCTAAAAGTGGGAGAACGGGACTGTGGCTGGGCAGTTAGACGACGGGACTGTGGCTGGGCGGTCGGAGGACGGGACTGTGACTGAAAGTGAGAGAATGGGACTGTGGCTGGGCGGTCAAAGTGCGAGACTGTGGCTTGAAGTGGGATGATGGGACAGTGGTTGGGAAGTGGGACGAAAGGGACTGTGGCTGGAAGTGGGAGGACAGGGACTGTAGCTGGAAGTGTGAGTACGGGAATGTGGTTGGGCAGTGGGAGGACAGGGACTGTGGCTGGAAGTGGAGGACGGTACTTTGGCTGCGATGTGTGAGGACGGTATTGTGGCAAGAAGTGGGAGGACGGGACTTTGGCTGGGCGGTCGGAGGACAGGACTGTGGCCGGGCAGTGGGACGATGGGACTGTGGCTGGGAGGTCGGAGGACGGGACTGTGGCTGGAAGTGTGAGGACGGGACTTTGGCTGGGAAGTGGGAGGACAGGGACTGTGGCTTGAAGTAGGAGGACGGGAATGTGGCAGGGCAGTGGGGGGACGGTACTGTGGCTAGAAGTGGGAGGACGGTACTGGGGCTAGAAGTGGGAGGACGGGACTTTTGCTGGGTGGTCGGAGGACAGGACTGTGGCTTAAAGTGGAAGGACAGGACGGTGGCTGGGCAGTGGGAGGACGGGACTGTGGCTGGGTGGTCGAGGGACGGGACTGTGGCTGAAAGTGGGAGAACGGGACTGTGGCTTGGCAGTTAGAGGACAGGACTGTGGCTGAGCGGTCGGAGGATGGGACTGTGACTGAAAGTGGGAGAATGGGAATGTGGCTGGGCGGTCAGAGTGCGAGAGTTTGGCTGGAAGTGGGATGATGGGACAATGTTTGGGCGGTGGGAGGATGGGACTGTGGCTGGAAGTGCGAGGACGGGACTGTGGTTGGGCAGTGGGAGGACAGGGACTGTGGCTGGAAGTGGAGGATAGCACTTTGGCTGGGATGTGGGAGGACGGTACTGTGGCTAGAAGTGGGAGGACGGGACTTTGGCTGGGCGGTCGGAGGACAGGACTTTGGCTGGGCAGTGGGAGGACGGGACTGTGGCTGGGAGGTTGGAGGACGGGACTGTGGCTAGAAGTGGGAGGACTGGACTGTGGCTGGGCGGTCGTTGGACGGGATTGTGGCTGAGCAGTCCGAGGATGAGACTGTAGCTGGAAGTGCGAGGACGGGACAGTAGTTTGGGAGTCGGAGGACAGGACTTTGGCTGGGCAGTAAGAGGACGGGACTGTGGCTGGGTGGTCGGGGGACGACAGGGACTGTGGCTGAAAGTGGGAGAACGGGACTGTGGCTGGGCAGTTAGAGGACGGGACTGTGGCTGGGCGGTCGGAGGACGGGACTGTGACGGAAAGTGGGAGAATGGGACTGTGGCTGGGCGGTCAGAGTGCGAGACTGTGGCTTGAAGTGCGAGGACGGGAATGTGGTTGGGCAGTGGGAGGACAGGGACTGTGGCTGGGCGGTAAGAGGACGGCATTTTGGCTGGGCTGGCAGAAGGGAAAGACTTTGGCTGGGAAATGGCAGGATGGGACTGTTGCTGGGAAGTGGGAGGACGGGACATTGGCTGGGCAGACGGAGGACGGTAGTGTGGCTGGAAGTGGGAGGACTGGACAGTGGCTTTCCCTGAACCTTTTGCCAAAAGCAGCAAAGCAGCCCCAGAACCCCAGAACAGAACCCCAGAACAGAATGGACTGTGGCTGGGCGGTCGGAGGACGGGACTTTTGCTGGGTGGTCGGAGGACAGGACTGTGGCCGAAAGTTGGAGAACAGGACTGTGGCTGGGCAGTTAGAGGACGGGACTGTGGCTGGGCGGTCGGAGGATGGGACTGTGACTGAAAGTGGGAGAATGGGACTGTGGCTGGGCGGTCAGAGTGCAAGACTTTGGCTGGAAGTGGCATGATGGGAAAGTGTTTGGGCGGTGGGAGGATGGGACTGTGGCTGGAAGTGCGAGGACGGGACTGTGGTTGGGCAGTTGGAGGACAGGGACTGTGGCTGGGAGGTTGGAGGACGGGACTGTGGCTGGGAAATGGGAGGACGGGACATTGGCTGGGCAGACGGAGGACGGTAGTGTGGCTGGAAGTGGGAGGACTTGACAGTGGCTTTCCCTGAACCTTTTGCCAAAAGCAGCAAAGCAGCAAAGCAGCCCCAGAACCCCAGAACAGAACCCCAGAACAGAATGGACTGTGGCTGGGCGGTCGGAGGACGGGACTGTGGCTGGGCGGTCTGAGTACGGGACTGTGGCTTAGCGGTCAAAGGATGGAACTGTGGCTGGGCAGTGGGTGGATGGTACTGTGGCTGGAATTGGGAGGACGAGACTGTGACTGGGCGGTTGGAGGATGGGACTTTGGCTGGAAGTGCCAGGACAGGACTGTGGTTGGGCGGTTGGTATACTTTACTGTGGCTGGGCGGTTGTAGGATGTGACTGTGACCGGGCGGTCGGTGGACGGAACAGTGGCTGGAAGTGCGAGGACGGGACTGTGGCCGGAAGTGCGAGGATGGGACTGGGGATGGCCGATCGAAGGACGGGAGTGTGGCTAGGCAGTTGGAGGACGGGACTGTGGCTGGGCGGTTGGTGGATCGGGATTGTGGCTGGCAGTCGGTGGACAGGATGTTGGCTGGGCGGTCGGAGGATGTGACTGTAGCTGGACATGCGAAGACGAGACTGTGGCTGGGCGGTTAGAGGATGGGACATTGGCTGGGCGGTTAGAGGATGGGACTGTGACTGGGAAGAGTGAGGACAGTACTGTGGCTGGAAGTGGGAGGACGGGACTGTAGCTGGGCATTTAGAGGACAGGACTGTGGCTGGGCGGTCGGAGGACGGGACTGTGGCTGGGCGGTCGTACGACGGAACTGTGGCTGGAAGTAGGAGGATGGGACTGGGGCTGGGCAGTTAGAGGACAGGACTGTGGCTGGGCGGTCAGAGGACGGGACTGTGACTGGGCAGTCGTAGGAAAGGACTGTGGCTTGGAAGTGAGATGATGGGACTTTGGCTGGGCAGTGAGAGGACGGGACTTTGGCTGGGCAGGCGGGGGATGGGACTGTGGCTGGAAGTGAAGGACGGGACAGTGGCTGGAAGTGGGAGGAGGGGACTGTAGCTGGGCAGTCGTAGAACGGGACTGTGGCTGGAAGCGTAAGGACGGGACTGTGGCTGGGCGTTCGCTGGACGCGACTGTGGCTAGAAGTGGGAAGACGTGACTGTGGCTGGGCGGTCGTAGAACGGGACTGTGACTGGAAGCGTGAGGATGGGACTGTGGCTGGGTGGTCGGTGACGGGAATGTGGCTGGAAGTGGGAGAACGGGAATGTGGCTGGGCAGTTAGAGGACGGGACTGTGGCTGGGCGGTCGGAGGATGGGACTGTGACTGAAAGTGGGAGAATGGGACTGTGGCTGGGCGGTCAGAGTGCGAGAGTTTGGCTGGAAGTGGGATGATGGGACAGTGTTTGGGCGGTGGGAGGATGGGACTGTGGCTGGAAGTGCGAGGACGGGACTGTGGTTGGGCAGTGGGAGGACGGGACTGTGGCTGGAAGTGGAGGACGGCACTTTGGCTGGGATGTGGGAGGACGGTACTATGGCTAGAAGTGGGAGGACTGGACTGTGGCTGGGCGGTCGGAGGACAGGACTTTGGCTGGGCAGTGGGAGGACGGGACTGTGGCTGGGAGGTTGGAGGACGGTACTGTGGCTAGAAGTGGGAGGACTGGACTGTGGCTGGGCGGTCGTTGGACGGGATTGTGGCTGAGCAGTCCGAGGATGAGACTGTAGCTGGAAGTGCGAGGACGGGACAGTAGTTTGGGAGTCGGAGGACAGGACTTTGGCTGGGCGGTAAGAGGACAGGACTGTGGCTGGGTGGTCGGGGGACGACAGGGACTGTGGCTGAAAGTGGGAGAACGGGACTGTGGCTGGGCAGTTAGAGGACGGGACTGTGGCTGGGCGGTCGGAGGACGGGACTGTGACGGAAAGTGGGAGGATGGGACTGTGGCTTGAAGTGCGAGGACGGGAATGTGGTAGGGCAGTGGGAGGACAGGGACTGTGGCTGGAAGTGGAGGACGGCACTTTGGCTGGGATGTGGGAGGACGGTACTGTGGCAAGAAGTGGGAGGACGGGACTTTGGCTGGGCAGTCGGAGGACAGGACTGTGGCTGGGCAGTGGGAGGACGGGACTGTGGCTGGAAGTGTGAGGACAGGACTTTGGCTGGGCAGTGGGAGGACACGGACTGTGGCTAGAAGTGGGAGGACGGGACTTTGGCTGGGTGGTCGGAGGACAGGACTGTGGCTTAAAGTGGAAGGACAGGACAGTGGCTGGGCAGTGGGAGGACGGGACTGTGGCTGGGTGGTCGGGGGACGGGACTGTGGCTGAAAGTGGGAGAACGGGACTGTGGCTGGGCGGTCGGTGGACGGGATTTGTGGCTGAGCAGTCCGAGGATGGGATTGTAGCTGGAAGTGCGAGGACGGGACAGTAGTTTGGGAGTCGGAGGACGGGACTTTGGCTGGGCGTTAAGAGGACGGGACTGTGGCTGGGCGGTAAGAGGACGGGACTGTGGATGGGCTGTCAGAGGAAAAGACTTTGGCTGGGAAATGGGAGGATGGGACTGTGGCTGGGAAGTGGGAGGACGGGACTTTGGCTGGGCAGACGGAGGACGGTAGTGTGACTGGAAGTGGGAGGACTGGACAGTGGCTTTCCCTGAACCTTTTCCCAAAAGCAGCGAAGCAGCCCCAGAACCCCAGAACAGAACCCCAGAAAAGAATGGACTGTGGCTGGGCGGTCGGATGACGGGACTGTGGCTGGGCGGTCGGAGTACGGGACTGTGCCTGGGCGGTCAAAGGATGGGACTTTGGCTGGAAGTGCCAGGACAGGACTGTGGTTGGGCGGTTGGTATACTTTACTGTGGCTGGGCGGTTGTAGGATGTGACTGTGACCGGGCGGTCGGTGGACGGGACAGTGGCTGGAAGTGCGAGGACGGGACTGTGGCCGGAAGTGCAAGGATGGGACTGGGGATGGCCGATCGAAGGACGGGACAGTGGCTGGAAGTGGGAGGATGGGACTTTGGCTGGATGTGCGAGGACGGGACTGTGGCTGGGCAGTTAGAGGACGGGACTGTGGCTGGGCGGTCGGAGGACGGGACTGTGGCTGGAAGTGGGAGGATGGGACTTTGGCTGGATGTGCGAGGACGGGACTGTGGCTGGGCAGTTAGAGGACGGGACTGGGGCTGGGCGGTCAGAGGATGGGACTGTGACTGGGCAGTCGCAGGAAAGGACTGTGGCTAGGAAGTGAGATGATGGGACTTTGCCTGGACAGTGAGAGGACGGGACTTTTGCTGGGCGGTCGAAGGACAGGACTGTGGCTGGAAGTGCGAGGACGGGACTGTGGCCGGAAGTGCCAGGATGGGACTGGGGATGGCCAATTGAACGACGGGACTGTGGCTGGAAATGGAAGTGGCAGTGGCAGTGGCAGTGGCAGTGGCAGTGGCAGTGGCAGTGGCAGTGGCAGTGGCAGTGGCAGTGGCAGTGGGAGGATGGGACTGGGCCTGGATGTGCGAGGACAGGACTGTTGCTTGGCAGTCAGTGGAAGGGGACTGTGGCTGGAAGTGGAAGGATGGGACTTTGGCTGGATGTGCGAGGACGGGACTGTGGCTGGGCAGTTAGACGACGGGACTGGGGCTGGGCGGTCAGAGGATGGGACTGTGACTGGGCAGTCGCAGGAAAGGACTGTGGCTAGGATGTGAGATGATGGGACTTTGGCTGGACAGTGAGAGGACGGGACTTTTGCTGGGCGGTCGAAGGACAGGACTGTGGCTGGAAGTGCGAGGACGGGACTGTGGCCGGAAGTGCCAGGATGGGACTGGGGATGGCCAATTGAACGACGGGATAGTGGCTGGAAATGGAAGTGGCAGTGGCAGTGGCAGTGGCAGTGGCAGTGGCAGTGGCAGTGGCAGTGGCAGTGGCAGTGGCAGTGGCAGTGGCAGTGGGAGGATGGGACTGGGCCTGGATGTGCGAGGACAGGACTGTTGCTTGGCGGTCGGTGGAAGGGGACTGTGGCTGGAAGTGGAAGGATGGGACTGTGGCTAGGCAGTTGGAGGACGGGACTGTGGCTGGGCTGTTGGTGGATCAGGATTGTGGCTGGCAGTCGGTGGACAGGATGTTGGCTGGGCCGTCGGAGGATGGGACTGTAGCTGGACGTGCGAATACGGGACTGTGGCTGGGCGGTTAGAGGATGGGACTGTGGCTGGGAAGAGTGAGGACAGGACTGTGGCTGGAAGTGGGAGGACGGGACTGTAGCTGGGCATTTAGAGGACAGGACTGTGGCTGGGCGGTTGGAGGACGGGACTGTGGCTGGAAGTGCGAGGACGGGGTTGTGACCGGAAGTGCGAGGATGGGACTGGGGGACTATGGCTGGGAAGTTGGAGGACATGACTGTGGCTGGGCGGTCAAATGACGGGACTGTTGCTGGGCGCTAAAAGGACGAGACTGTGGCTAAGAAGACGGAGGACGGTATTGTGGCTGGGCAGTGGGAGGACAGGACATTGGCTGGGCGGTCAGAGGACGGGACTGTGGCTGGGCGTTCGGAGGACGGGAATGTGGCTGGGTAGTTGAAAAATGGGACTGTTGCTGGAAGTTGATGGACGGCACTGTGACTAGGCAGTGGAAGGATAGGACTGTGACTGGAAGTGCGAGGACGGGACGGTGGTTGGGCAGTGGGAGGACAGGGACTGTGGCTGGAAGTGGAGGACGGCACTTTGGCTAGGATGTGCGAGGATGGGACTGTGGCTGGAAGTGGGAGGACGGGACTGTGGCTGGAAGTGTGGCTTGGCGGTCGGAGGACTGAACTGTGGCTGAAAGTGGGAGGACGGGACAATGGCTGGGCAATTGAAGGATGGGACTGTGGCTGGAAGTGCTAGGACGGGAGTGTGGCCTGGCAGTTGGAGGATGGGACTGTGGCTGGGTAGTTAGAGGACAGGACTGTGGCTGGGTGGTCGGAGGACAGGACTGTGGCTGGGCAGTCGAAGGACGGGACTGTGGCCGGAATTGCGAGGATGGGACTGGGGATGGCCGATCGAAGGACGGGACTGTGGCTGGAAATGGAAGTGTCAGTGGCAGTGGCAGTGGGAGGACGTGACTGGGGCTGGATGTGCGAGGACAGGACTGTTGCTTGGCGGTCGGTGGAAGGGGACTGTGGCTGGAAGTGGAAGGACGGGACTGTGGCTAGGCAGTTGGAGGACAGGACTGTGGCTGGGCTGTCGGTGGATCGGGATTGTGGCTGGGCAGTCGGTGGACAGGTTGTTGGCTGGGCGGTCGGAGGATGGGACTGTAGCTGGAAGTGCGAGGACAGGACTGTGGCTGGGAAGAGTGAGGACAGTACTGTGGCTGGAAGTGGAGGACGGGACTGTGGCTGGAAGTGGGAGGATGGGACTGTAGCTGGGCAGTTAGAGGACGGGACTGTGGCTGGGCGGTTGTACGACGGAACTGTGGCTGGAAGTGGTAGGATGTGACTTTGGCTGGATGTGCGAGGAGGGGACTGTAGCTGGGCAGTTGGAGGACGGGACTGTGACTGGGCGGTCGGAGGACAAGACTCTGGTTGGGCGGTCGTACGACGGAACTGTGGCTGGAAGTGGGAGGATGTGACTTTGGCTGGATGTGCGAGGACGGGACTGTGGCTGGGCAGTTAGAGGACGGGACTGTGGCCGGAATTGCGAGGATGGGACTGGGGATGGCCGATCGAAGGACGGGACTGTGGCTGGAAATGGAAGTGTCAGTGGCAGTGGCAGTGGGAGGACGGGACTGCGGCTGGATGTGCGAGGACAGGACTGTTGCTTGGCGGTCGATGGAAGGGGACTGTGGCTGGAAGTGGAAGGACGGGACTGTGGCTAGGCAGTTGGAGGACGGTACTGTGGCTGGGCTGTCGGTGGATCGGGATTGTGGCTGGGCAGTCGGTGGACAGGTTGTTGGCTGGGCGGTCGGAGGATGGGACTGTAGCTGGAAGTGCGAGGACAGGACTGTGGCTGGGAAGAGTGAGGACAGTACTGTGGCTGGAAGTGGAGGACGGGACTGTGGCTGGAAGTGGGAGGAGGGGACTGTAGCTGGGCAGTTAGAGGACGGGACTGTGGCTGGGCGGTTGTACGACGGAACTGTGGCTGGAAGTGGTAGGATGTGACTTTGGCTGGATGTGCGAGTAGGGGACTGTAGCTGGGCAGTTGGAGGACGGGACTGTGGCTGGGCGGTCGGAGGACAAGACTCTGGTTGGGCGGTCGTACGACGGAACTGTGGCTGGAAGTGGGAGGATGTGACTTTGGCTGGATGTGCGAGGACGGGACTGTGGCTGGGCAGTTAGAGGACGGGACTGTGGCTGTGCGGTCGTACGACGGAACTGTGGCTGGAAGTAGGAGGATGGGACTGTGGCTGGGCAGTTAGAGGACGGGACTGTGACTGGGCAGTCGCAGGAAAGCCCTGTGGCTGGAAAGTGAGATGATGGGACTTTGGCTGGGCAGTGAGAGGATGGGACTTTGGCTGGGCAGGCGGGGGATGGGACTGTGGCTGGAAGTGGAGGACGGGACAGTGGCTGGAAGTGGGAGGAGGGGACTGTAGCTGGGCGGTCGGAGGACGGCACTGTGGCTGGAAGTAGGAGGATGGGACTGTGGCTGGGTGGTCAGAGGACGGGACTGTGGCTGGGCGTTGGGAGGACGGGACTGTGGCTGGGTAGTTGAAAAAGGGGACTGTTGCTGGAAGTTGATGGACGGGACTGTGACTAGGCAGTGGAAGGATAGGACTGTGACTGGAAGTGGGAGGAAATGACTGTTGCTGGGCAGTAGGAGTTCTGGGATTGTGGCTGGAAATGAGAGTGGCAGTGGGAGGACAGGACTGGGGCTGGATGTGCGAGGACAGGACTGTTGCTGGGCAGTTGGAGGACGGGACTGTGGCTGGGAAGTGGGATAATGGGACTTTGGCTGGAAGTGGGAGGACGGGACAGTGGCTGTACAGTCGGTGGACGGGACTGTGGCTGGACGGTGGGAGGATGAGACTGTAGCTGGAAGTGCGAGGATGGGACTGTGGTTGGGCGGTCGGAGTACGGGACTGTCGCTGGGCAGTTGAAGGACTGTGGCTGGAAGTGCGAGGACGGGACTGTAGCTGGTAAGTTGGAGGACATGACTTTGGCTGGGCGGTCAAATGACGGGACTGTTGCTGAAGGTGGAAGGACGGGACTGTTGCTGAAAGTGGAAGGACGGGACTGTGGCTGGAAGTGGGAAGACGGGACTGTGGCTGGGATGTGGGAGGACAGGACTGTGACTGGAAGTGGAGGACGGCAGTTTGGCTGGGAGGTCAGAGGACGGGACTGTGGCTGGGCGGTCGGTGGACGGGATTGTGGCTGAGCAGTCCGAGGATGGGACTGTAGCTGGAAGTGGGAGGACGGGACTGTGGCTGGGATGTGGGAGGACAGGACTGTGACTGGAAGTGGAGGACGGCACTTTGGCTGGGAGGTCGGAGGACGGGACTGTGGCTGGGCGGTCGGTGGACGGGATTGTGGCTGAGCAGTCCGAGGATGGGACTGTAGCTGGAAGTGGGAGGACGGGACTGTGGCTGGGATGTGGGAGGACAGGACTGTGACTGGAAGTGGAGGACGGCACTTTGGCTGGGAGGTCGGAGGACGGGACTGTGGCTGGGCGGTCGGTGGACGGGATTGTGGCTGAGCAGTCCGAGGACGGGACTGTGGCTGGAAGTGGGAGGACGGGACTGTGGCTGGGATGTGGGAGGACAGGACTGTGACTGGAAGTGGAGGACGGCACTGTGGCTGGGCGGCCGGTGGACGGGATTGTGGCTGAGCAGTCCGAGGATGGGACTGTAGCTGGAAGTGTCACAGCCCTTCAGGGTGAAACGGATTGATTTTGGGTTGGCTGTAAAAAAAGATAAACTACATTTGAAAAAAAACATTCAGCCTCTTGGTTATAGGACTGCTGAGGTGATCCTGGGTCTTCCATTGGATGAAAGCGTGGACATGTGGTCTCTTGGATGCATTTTGGCTTTCATGTACCTTAAAGAACCGCTCTACTCAATCAACTCTGAATATGTGACTCTTAAGGCCATCGTACAGATGCAAGGACAGCCTCCTGACTGTGTACTGAAAAGAGGAATTAACGTAAAGCATTTTTTTAACAAGATCATAGGGTCTCCAAAACTTATGTTTAGAATAAAAACATCCAGTGAGTATTATGTGCCAATGTCATTTAAACAAAATGTCCATCAGGGTGCTGATAAGATCATCAACAGTCTCGATGACCTGCCAACGATGAGACCGGCGATTACGAATCCAGATGAACGGAAGGATACACAGGAATTTATAAACCTGCTGAAGAAGATGCTGCACGTGGATCCAAGGAAACGGATCAGCCCCAGAAAAGCTCTCAAACACAGTTTTATAACCATGAAACACTTCTCTGGTTGTAAAAACAGCCCCTATGTAAAATCAGCTCATAAAACTATGGAAATGGCTCAGTTTAGGAAGTCAGCAGTTGAGCCGCTTGTAAAATCCATTAAAGTCGAACATAAGAAAACACAGTCTAGTGAAACAACAGAAAATACTGAAGATGAAACCTCACAAACAAAAACTGACAACACAACAGTTTCTGAAAGCTCTCAAGAACTTCCTGAAACAAATAAAGTTACCAAATCTGCAGAAGAAGGAAAATCTGATCAAACCTTAACACAAGCATCTGAGAAAATATGTCATCACAAGGACACAAAAGAAAAGATAACAAAAATATATTCAAACGATGAAGAGTGGAACGGGACTTTTATAACCGTGAAGCCGCGTTGTTCAGGTGTTGAATCGACCGAAGGAACTCGTGACAGATCTACATCTACCAACCAAGAAAAAAACATCAATAAAAGTTATTAAAAGCACCACAACAGCTGGAACATGTGAACAACTTCCTGCAAGAAGGAATGATCCTTCTTCCAACACAACAGAGAAACGTTTTGATCCAATCACAACTCAGAAGACCACAAAGATGTGTCAACTCAAGGAGTCAAAATCAAAGTTGGCAGGAAGATTTTCAAATGATGAAAAGTGGAACGGGACTTTGATAACCGTGAAGCCGTGTTATTCGGATATTAAACCGAGCGAAGGAACAAAATCAAAGTCCGCTGGTCAGTGCTCCAACGGTCAGAGCTGCAATAAGACACATACTTTTACAAAGACCCGGCCAACAGCTGTTGAAAACACAGGAGACAAAACTGCAGCCGACTTGAAAGTTGAACGTTCAACAAAACTCGGAGGCAAAACCAGAGATGCTGGAAGCACCAAGAAACACAGTTCTACAAATGAGGAGAAAACACCCAGCAAAGAAGAAAAACCTGTTTTTGTTGAGATTTAAACAAAACAAAAGTATTTGAGAAGGATTAGGAAGTTCTTCTCTGATTTATTTAAGTGTCTCCAGCCTTGGAGACACCAAAAACAACCAGAGAAGAAAACATGAGGATGTAGTAACTTTGGTTGACGTGAACGGCCCTTAAAAGACGCTACGGAGTAACAGTCAAGCTTTATTCCCCAAAATGACTGAATAAAGAAACAAATCGTCTCCATTTGGACACCACGGTGGTGTGACGGTGAACACCGTCACCTCTGAAGAAGACGCTTTTTCATCCTTCCCGGAGCTGTTCTTTGTTCTCTGATCTTCTCCTTGTCCTTGTTTGGGTTTTCTCCAGGAACTCGGGTTTCTCCCACATTAAAAAAACAACAAAAAATCAGACATTATGATGAGTATAACGTGAACCGAGGAGTGAGCACCACCTTTCTCTCTGTGAGGTCATGTGATACACTGACATACCTCGTAGTCTATGCCGGGAAGCTTGGATGAGGAGGAAAAGCGGATATTGGGATAAATTCAGTGCATATTTTCTGATATGAAAGAGAAGGAAGGAAGTATCTCACACCAGGAGTTTCAGGAGGACAACTGGAATGTACCATATTGACAACATCACATCCAGAACATTTAAAGGACTACAAGAGGAAAAACGTGTGATGATCAAAAGAATCAAAGTCTGGTGAGTTCACCAAGTTACAGTTAGCTGAACCTAGGAAAAACAACACCAGTACATTTATCTTGAGGAATTTTTTACATTTCTTTTTAATGTATTGATTCTTTTCTGTTTCTTTTCTGTCTCTTCTTCCATTCTGTTCTTTTCATCAATTACATTTTTCCATTAAATTGGGATCAGTGGTAAGCACTGTTGCCCCCCAGCAGGGGGTTCTGTTTTGTTTTTTTTGTTTGGTATTTTATTTCCTTTTTTTCCTGGAAGCTTTTCAAGCTTCGTTATCTTGTCAGTGTGTATCTCACGATACACCCCGAAATCGGACCTCTGCTTTGAACCATCACTAGTTTCACTAGGAGCAGTGGGCTGCTGTCCCAGCGCCCGGGGAGCAACTGGGAGTTAAGGGCCTTGCTCAGGGGCCCACAGTGATTCACCATTGTTGCCAGCCCAGGGACTTGAACCAGCAGGCATCTTTCTGTGTGGAGTTTGCATGTTCTCCCAACACTTGTGTGGAGTTTCTCCAGATACTCTGACTTCGTCCCACAGTTCAAAAATCATTCATATAGAAATAAAGAAGCTCCATTGGACTGTGTGATGGTTAACATTGTCCTTCCTCAAGCTTTTCTTTGGCTGTTTTTTGCGAGGTGTGACAGCGTGAATGGTTGTTTGTCTCTCTCGTGCTTGTGGAGTTGCATCAGGAAGGGCATCCGGCGTAAAAACGGACCAAATCAATGTGCGGACTATGTGAACCGCTGTGGAGACCCTCTGCTCAGGGGATTAAACCCAAATGGTTGATGATTCATTCACTTAGTTTGTTATTTGTCCACATGAATGACATGCATGAAGGGGCCTAAAACTGTACTGACTTGTCAACCATCTTCTCATTTTAAATGCATATTATAATAAATAAATGCAACCTTTGCCTTTGTAAAAAATATATTTAGCTTGAAAAAAGTCATGATAAAGTTCTGGTTTATTCTGCCATGTATTTTTTCATATTTTAATATTGATTTTGAATCTGAAAACATACAATCTGAAACATGAAATTAGCTATATTACCAACTCTTTATTTTAAAGTGCTATTTTATTATTTTAGTCTTATTCGTTTTTTGCGGTCACCTAGACGTTAAAATATGTTTATACAGAGGTATTAGATACTTTTTTCCACAACAACGTCTACACATATGAAACCGGGTTTTAATAAAAGGATTTTCATTATAAAATATGTGACCTTGAAAATCGTGGGAGGCGCACAAAAAATAAGAATTTATATTATTGGACAAGAAAAATAGATTGAATTATATGACAGTTTGATGAATTAGTGTGACACCGGGCTGTTGCAGGACAAAGACTTTAGATGCTGCAGCTTCATGATGAAACTGAACTGAAGCGCTTCTTTTTCCAAACTGGCAGCCGGTCGCTCCATTTGGAAACATGTAAATCTGTATTTAATATGTTTCCTAACACTGATAAAACAATTGTGAATATTAAAACAGATATGTACTGATTTAATAGGATGTTATATTTGATGATGTTTGAGAGTAAAACCGTGTTCAAAGTTGTTGTCAAGGATTCGTTCACATCCAAAGGACGATATAAACCTTTAATGTCACAAATGTTTAAACATCTTTTGCAGACATTTTGTCCACATTTGTCCAAAATCAAAATCAGACTTTTTGAAGATGCTTTTGTGGTTACGCTTTGAAATCAGGCCAAACACACTAAATATGAGAACCAGACTCTTGATTTCAGTCAATAAACAACTGATCTCCTCTTCCTCACTGGAGCTCTGGACCTTCCCGAACCAGCCGAGGTGCCGTACTCCAAGTTCCAGATGTTCCCAGAGGATGTGTTCGTGACCGGGCTGCCAGAGGGAATCCAGCGTACATACAGCTGTCCTTCAGTTAAATTTAATACTTTATTTTACTACCTTCAGAATATTTTTAAAGCCATCTTGACACTGAGCACACATTTATTTCACTTTGTGAATAAAACTAAAACAAAGTACATAAAATATGCAGTGAGAAGAAAGTTCCAGCACACTGGCTTGAATTGACTGTATGAAGTGTTGATGCGTTACGAACTGGCATCTGCTCGTTTAACTGTTGCTGATGTCACTTCACAAACTGGCCTCCACTACATGAACTGGTGACCTGCTATTGTTTGATTTTAACATCAACTTGTGCTACAGGCCTGATAGGAACTCATGAGCATAAAGGATCTGATGTGCAAATGTCTTAATTGGGGGCCTTTTCTTGCAACTTCTACCCAAAAACTCACATGTCATGTAATGATTTTAACAAAACAATAGATAGACAGCTGTCGTCTGTGGAGTCCAAAAAGTTTAGAAACGCTGTGCTTTTTGCTTTTTATTGTAAATCTACTGTGACCATGACTGGAACCTTTATTGTTTTTGTTGAAATGTTACCAACCCACCAAATAAAGACATAAAGCTGCTTGTTGTTAGTCTGCAACAGAAACATGGCAAATGAACAAATGTTTGCATCTCTGCATGGTGAGATCTGGTAGGTTCTTACTGTTGAGTTAAATGTAGTCATTGAGTCGTTTAACAGTTTAACAACGGGTCTTTCCATCTGGAAAACTTTCTTCTGCTGTGAGGAGTTCAGGTCTGTATTTGACTCACAGCAAAGGTGAACTGTATATATGATTATACAACACTACAGAGAGTGTTTTTAACGTAATCTGTGATGGTGTTTTGCAGAAACCCGTGTTTAGAAACGTAGACAAAGATGTGCGCCAACCTCACTTACAGATAAACTAATGGAGTTTTTCACATTCTGCAACTACAAAGCTATAGACATGTTACAGTTTTTAAAATAAGAATCGGGTTGGGTGTGTGCTTCTTGTTTTTCAAACCCAAAAATGTTTAGGAATATAATTACTCCCCAGGAATGACTGTAAACAATTAAAACCTTGTGGACCAACACTGTAATCTTCAATCAATTCAATGCAATTCAAGCAAGCATCAAGCAAGGCAAGGCAAGGCAAGCAAGGCAAGGCAAGGCAAGGCAAGGCAAGGCAAGGCAAGGCAAGGCAAGGCAAGGCAAGGCAAGACAACGGGAGGGGACAAACACAGGCAGGGAGGCACAGCAACACGGGAAGAGAAGAGAAAGAGGAAGAGAAGAAAAGAAAAGAAGGACAAAGAAAAAGAGAAGACAAAAGAGAAAAGAGAGAAAGACAGAAAGAAAAGAACGACAACAAGACAAGAGAGAGAAAAGAGAAAAAACAAGAGAAAGAGAGGGAGAGGGAGAGAAGGACAAAGAGAAACAGAAAGACAGAAAGAGAAAAAAGAAAAAAGACAAAGAGAAAAGAACGACAGCAAGAAAAAGAGAGAGAAAAAGAGGAGAAAGACCAAGAGAAAGAGAAGGACAAAAAGAGAAAGAGAAAGACAGAAGAGAAGAAAGGAAA
>CM026214.1:12380803-12396514 GCA_014839995.1 Xenentodon cancila | reverse complement strand
ATCTATATGAATGTAATTTCCAGGCTCCAGGACTCTAAATGTCATATTGTGTCTCTCTCGCTGAGAGAAGCTCAAAACGCGGAATTCACTGATAACACTGTTGTTTCTTCATGTTCTTGCTGGGCAACTATGGCAAATTGCATCTATATGAAAGGGGAATGTAGTTTCAACTGTTGTCATGTAATTTCCAGGCTCCAGCACTCTAAATGTCATATAGTTTCTCTCTCGTTGAGAGAAGCTCAAAACGCGGAATTCATTGATAACATTGTTGTTTCTTCATGTTTTTGCTGGGCAACTATGGCAAATTGCATCTATATGAAGGGGAATGTAGTTTCAACTGTTGTCATGTAATTTCCAGGCTCCAGGACTCTAAATGTCATATTGTTTCTCTCTCGTTGAGAGAAGCTCAAAACGCGGAATTCATTGATAACATTGTTGTTTCTTCATGTTTTTGCTGGGCAACTATGGAAATTGCATCTATATGAAGGGGAATGTAGTTTCAACTGTTGTCATGTAATTTCCAGGCTCCAGAACTCTAAATGTCATATTGTGTCTCTCTCGCTGAGAGAAGCTCAAAACGCGGAATTCACTGATAACACTGTTGTTTCTTGATGTTTTTGTTGGGCAACTATGGCAAATTGCATCTATATGAAGGTAATTTCCAGGCTCCAGGACTCTAAATGTCATATTGTGTCTCTCTCGCTGAGAGAAGCTCAAAACGCGGAATTCACTGATAACACTGTTGTTTCTTCATGTTCTTGCTGGGCAACTATTGCAAATTGCATCTATATGAAGGGGAATGTAGTTTCAACTGTTGTCATGTAATTTCCAGGCTCCAGAACTCTAAATGTCATATTGTGTCTCTCTCGCTGAGAGAAGCTCAAAACGCGGAATTCACTGATAACACTGTTGTTTCTTGATGTTTTTGTTGGGCAACTATGGCAAATTGCATCTATATGAAGGTAATTTCCAGGCTCCAGGACTCTAAATGTCATAATGTGTGTCTCTCTCGCTGAGAGAAGTTAATAACGCGGAATTCATTGATAACACTGTTGTTTCTTCATGTTTTTGCTGGGCACCTATGGCAAATTGCATCTATATGAAGGGGAATGTAGTTTCAACTGTTGTCATGTAATTTCCAGGCTCCAGGACTCTAAATGTCATATTGTGTCTCTCTCGCTGAGAGAAGTTAATAACGCGGAATTCATTGATAACACTGTTGTTTCTTTATGTTTTTGTTGGGCAACTATGGCAAATTGCATCTATATGAAGGGGAATGTAGTTTCAACTGTTGTCATGTAATTTCCAGGCTCCAGGACTCTAAATGTCATATTGTGTCTCTCTCGCTGAGAGAAGCTCAAAACGCGAAATTCATTGATAACATTGTTGTTTCTTCATGTTTTTGCTGGGCAACTATGGCAAATTGCATCTATATGAAGGGGAATGTAGTTTCAACTGTTGTCATGTAATTTCCAGGCTCCAGCACTCTAAATGTCATATTGTGTCTCTCTCGCTGAGAGAAGCTCAAAACGCGGAATTCATTGATAACACTGTTGTTTCTTCATGTTTTTGCTGGGCAACTATGGCAAATTGCATCTATATGGAGGTAATTTCCAGGCTCCAGCACTCTAAATGTCATATTGTGTCTCTCTCGCTGAGAGAAGCTCAAAACGCGGAATTCATTGATAACACTGTTGTTTCTTCATGTTTTTGCTGGGCACCTATGGCAAATTGCATCTATATGAAGGGGAATGTAGTTTCAACTGTTGTCATGTAATTTCCAGGCTCCAGGACTCTAAATGTCATATTGTGTCTCTCTCGCTGAGAGAAGTTAATAACGCGGAATTCATTGATAACACTGTTGTTTCTTTATGTTTTTGTTGGGCAACTATGGCAAATTGCATCTATATGAAGGGGAATGTAGTTTCAACTGTTGTCATGTAATTTCCAGGCTCCAGAACTCTAAATGTCATATTGTGTCTCTCTCGCTGAGAGAAGCTCAAAACGCGAAATTCATTGATAACATTGTTGTTTCTTCATGTTTTTGTTGGGCAACTATGGCAAATTGCATCTATATGAAGGGGAATGTAGTTTCAACTGTTGTCATGTAATTTCCAGGCTCCAGCACTCTAAATGTCATATTGTGTCTCTCTCGCTGAGAGAAGCTCAAAACGCGGAATTCACTGATAACACTGTTGTTTCTTTATAATTTTGTTGGGCAACTATGACAAATTGCATCTATATGAAGGGGAATGTAGTTTCAACTGTTGTCATGTAATTTCCTGGCTCCAGGACTCTAAATGTCATATTGTGTCTCTCTCGCTGAGAGAAGCTCAAAACGCGGAATTCATTGATAACACTGTTGTTTCTTTATGTTTTTGTTGGGCAACTATGGCAAATTGCATCTATATGAAGGGGAATGTAGTTTCAACTGTTGTCATGTAATTTCCAGGCTCCAGGACTCTAAATGTCATATTGTGTCTCTCTCGCTGAGAGAAGCTCAAAACGCGGAAATTCATTGATAACATTGTTGTTTCTTCATGTTTTTGCTGGGCAACTATGGCAAATTGCATCTATATGAAGGGGAATGTAGTTTCAACTGTTGTCATGTAATTTCCAGGCTCCAGCACTCTAAATGTCATATTGTGTCTCTCTCGCTGAGAGAAGCTCAAAACGCGGAATTCACTGATAACACTGTTGTTTCTTTATGTTTTTGTTGGGCAACTATGGCAAATTGCATCTATATGAAGGGGAATGTAGTTTCAACTGTTGTCATGTAATTTCCAGGCTCCAGAACTCTAAATGTCATATTTTGTCACTCTCGCTGAGAGAAGCTCAAAACGCGAAATTCATTGATAACGCAGTTGTTTCTTCATGTTTTTGCTGGGCAACTATGGCAAATTGCATCTATATGAAGGGGAATGTAGTTTCAACTGTTGTCATGTAATTTCCAGGCTCCAGCACTCTAAATGTCATATTGTGTCTCTCTCGCTGAGAGAAGCTCAAAACGCGGAATTCATTGATAACACTGTTGTTTCTTCATGTTTTTGCTGGGCACCTATGGCAAATTGCATCTATATGAAGGGGAATGTAGTTTCAACTGTTGTCATGTAATTTCCAGGCTCCAGGACTCTAAATGTCATATTGTGTGTCTCTCTCGCTGAGAGAAGTTAATAACTTTGAATTCATTGATAACACTGTTGTTTCTTTATGTTTTTGTTGGGCAACTATGGCAAATTGCATCTATATGAATGTAATTTCCAGGCTCCAGGACTCTAAATGTCATATTGTGTCACTCTCGCTGAGAGAAGCTCAAAACGCGGAATTCACTGATAACATTGTTGTTTCTTCATGTTCTTGCTGGGCAACTATTGCAAATTGCATCTATATGAAAGGGGAATGTAGTTTCAACTGTTGTCATGTAATTTCCAGGCTCCAGCACTCTAAATGTCATATAGTTTCTCTCTCGTTGAGAGAAGCTCAAAACGCGAAATTCATTGATAACATTGTTGTTTCTTCATGTTTTTGCTGGGCAACTATGGAAATTGCATCTATATGAAGGGGAATGTAGTTTCAACTGTTGTCATGTAATTTCCAGGCTCCAGCACTCTAAATGTCATATTGTTTCTCTCTCGTTGAGAGAAGCTCAAAACGCGGAATTCATTGATAACATTGTTGTTTCTTTATGTTTTTGTTGGGCAACTATGGCAAAATGCATCTATATGAAGGGGAATGTATTTTCAACTGTTGTCATGTAATTTCCAGGCTCCAGAACTCTAAATGTCATATTGTGTCTCTCTCGCTGAGAGAAGCTCAAAACGCGGAATTCACTGATAACACTGTTGTTTCTTGATGTTTTTGTTGGGCAACTATGGCAAATTGCATCTATATGAAGGTAATTTCCAGGCTCCAGGACTCTAAAGGTCATATTGTGTCTCTCTCGCTGAGAGAAGCTCAAAACGCGGAATTCACTGATAACACTGTTGTTTCTTCATGTTCTTGCTGGGCAACTATTGCAAATTGCATCTATATGAAGGGGAATGTAGTTTCAACTGTTGTCATGTAATTTCCAGGCTCCAGAACTCTAAATGTCATATTGTGTCTCTCTCGCTGAGAGAAGCTCAAAACGCGGAATTCACTGATAACACTGTTGTTTCTTGATGTTTTTGTTGGGCAACTATGGCAAATTGCATCTATATGAAGGTAATTTCCAGGCTCCAGGACTCTAAATGTCATAATGTGTGTCTCTCTCGCTGAGAGAAGTTAATAACGCGGAATTCATTGATAACACTGTTGTTTCTTCATGTTTTTGCTGGGCACCTATGGCAAATTGCATCTATATGAAGGGGAATGTAGTTTCAACTGTTGTCATGTAATTTCCAGGCTCCAGGACTCTAAATGTCATATTGTGTGTCTCTCTTGCTGAGAGAAGTTAATAACGCGGAATTCATTGATAACACTGTTGTTTCTTTATGTTTTTGTTGGGCAACTATGGCAAATTGCATCTATATGAAGGGGAATGTAGTTTCAACTGTTGTCATGTAATTTCCAGGCTCCAGAACTCTAAATGTCATTTTGTGTCTCTCTCGCTGAGAGAAGCTCAAAACGCGAAATTCATTGATAACACTTGTTGTTTCTTCATGTTTTTGCTGGGCAACTATGGCAAATTGCATCTATATGAAGGGGAATGTAGTTTCAACTGTTGTCATGTAATTTCCAGGCTCCAGCACTCTAAATGTCATATTGTGTCTCTCTCGCTGAGAGAAGCTCAAAACGCGGAATTCATTGATAACACTGTTGTTTCTTCATGTTTTTGCTGGGCAACTATGGCAAATTGCATCTATATGAAGGGGAATGTAGTTTCAACTGTGGTCATGTAATTTCCAGGCTCCAGCACTCTAAATGTCATATTGTGTCTCTCTCGCTGAGAGAAGCTCAAAACGCGGAATTCATTGATAACACTGTTGTTTCTTCATGTTTTTGCTGGGCACCTATGGCAAATTGCATCTATATGAAGGGGAATGTAGTTTCAACTGTTGTCATGTAATTTCCAGGCTCCAGGACTCTAAATGTCATATTGTGTGTCTCTCTCGCTGAGAGAAGTTAATAACGCGGAATTCATTGATAACACTGTTGTTTCTTTATGTTTTTGTTGGGCAACTATGGCAAATTGCATCTATATGAAGGGGAATGTAGTTTCAACTGTTGTCATGTAATTTCCAGGCTCCAGAACTCTAAATGTCATATTGTGTCTCTCTCGCTGAGAGAAGCTCAAAACGCGAAATTCATTGATAACATTGTTGTTTCTTCATGTTTTTGTTGGGCAACTATGGCAAATTGCATCTATATGAAGGGGAATGTAGTTTCAACTGTTGTCATGTAATTTCCAGGCTCCAGCACTCTAAATGTCATATTGTGTCTCTCTCGCTGAGAGAAGCTCAAAACGCGGAATTCACTGATAACACTGTTGTTTCTTTATAATTTTGTTGGGCAACTATGACAAATTGCATCTATATGAAGGGGAATGTAGTTTCAACTGTTGTCATGTAATTTCCTGGCTCCAGAACTCTAAATGTCATATTTTGTCGCTCTCGCTGAGAGAAGCTTAAAACGCGGAATTCACTGATAACACTGTTGTTTCTTGATGTTTCTGTTTCGCAACTATGGCAAATTGCATCTATATGAAGGTAATTTCCAGGCTCCAGGACTCTAAATGTCATAATGTGAAGTTCTCTCGCAGAGAGAAGTTAATAACGCGGAATTCATTGATAACACTCTTGTTTCTTCATGTTTTTGCTGGGCACCTATGGCAAATTGCATCTATATGAAGGTAATTTCCAGGCTCCAGGACTCTAAATGTCATATTGTGTGTCTCTCTCGCTGAGAGAAGTTAAAAACGCGGAATTCATTGATAACACTGTTGTTTCTTTATGTTTTTGTTGGGCAACTATGGCAAATTGCATCTATATGAATGTAATTTCCAGGCTCCAGGACTCTAAATGTCATATTGTGTCTCTCTCGCTGAGAGAAGCTCAAAACGCGGAATACACTGATAACATTGTTGTTTCTTCATGTTCTTGCTGGGCAACTATTGCAAATTGCATCTATATGAAAGGGGAATGTAGTTTCAACTGTTGTCATGTAATTTCCAGGCTCCAGCACTCTAAATGTCATATAGTTTCTCTCTCGTTGAGAGAAGCTCAAAACGCGAAATTCATTGATAACATTGTTGTTTCTTCATGTTTTTGCTGGGCAACTATGGAAATTGCATCTATATGAAGGGGAATGTAGTTTCAACTGTTGTCATGTAATTTCCAGGCTCCAGCACTCTAAATGTCATATTGTTTCTCTCTCGTTGAGAGAAGCTCAAAACGCGGAATTCATTGATAACATTGTTGTTTCTTCATGTTTTTGTTGGGCAACTATGGCAAAATGCATCTATATGAAGGGGAATGTAGTTTCAACTGTTGTCATGTAATTTCCAGGCTCCAGAACTCTAAATGTCATATTGTGTCTCTCTCGCTGAGAGAAGCTCAAAACGCGGAATTCACTGATAACACTGTTGTTTCTTGATGTTTTTGTTGGGCAACTATGGCAAATTGCATCTATATGAAGGTAATTTCCAGGCTCCAGGACTCTAAATGTCATAATGTGTGTCTCTCTCGCTGAGAGAAGTTAATAACGCGGAATTCATTGATAACACTGTTGTTTCTTCATGTTTTTGCTGGGCACCTATGGCAAATTGCATCTATATGAAGGGGAATGTAGTTTCAACTGTTGTCATGTAATTTCCAGGCTCCAGGACTCTAAATGTCATATTGTGTGTCTCTCTCGCTGAGAGAAGTTAATAACGCGGAATTCATTGATAACACTGTTGTTTCTTTATGTTTTTGTTGGGCAACTATGGCAAATTGCATCTATATGAAGGGGAATGTAGTTTCAACTGTTGTAATGTAATTTCCAGGCTCCAGAACTCTAAATGTCATTTTGTGTCTCTCTCGCTGAGAGAAGCTCAAAGCGCGAAATTCATTGAT
Source organism: Xenentodon cancila (assembly GCA_014839995.1). Lineage (NCBI taxonomy): Eukaryota > Metazoa > Chordata > Actinopteri > Beloniformes > Belonidae > Xenentodon > Xenentodon cancila. The sequence goes on along the minus strand of CM026214.1, from coordinate 12,389,480 downwards.
AACATTGTTGTTTCTTCATGTTTTTGCTGGGCAACTATGGCAAATTGCATCTATATGAAGGGGAATGTAGTTTCAACTGTTGTCATGTAATTTCCAGGCTCCAGGACTCTAAATGTCATATTGTGTCTCTCTCGCTGAGAGAAGCTCAAAACGCGGAATTCACTGATAACACTGTTGTTTCTTCATGTTCTTGCTGGGCAACTATTGCAAATTGCATCTATATGAAGGGGAATGTAGTTTCAACTGTTGTCATGTAATTTCCAGGCTCCAGAACTCTAAATGTCATATTGTGTCTCTCTCGCTGAGAGAAGCTCAAAACACGGAATTCACTGATAACACTGTTGTTTCTTGATGTTTTTGTTGGGCAACTATGGCAAATTGCATCTATATGAAGGTAATTTCCAGGCTCCAGGACTCTAAATGTCATAATGTGTGTCTCTCTCGCTGAGAGAAGTTAATAACGCGGAATTCATTGATAACACTGTTGTTTCTTCATGTTTTTGCTGGGCAACTATGGCAAATTACATCTATATGAAGGGGAATGTAGTTTCAACTGTTGTCATGTAATTTCCAGGCTCCAGCACTCTAAATGTCATATTGTGTCTCTCTCGCTGAGAGAAGCTCAAAACGCGGAATTCACTGATAACACTGTTGTTTCTTTATGTTTTTGTTGGGCAACTATGGCAAATTGCATCTATATGAAGGGGAATGCAGTTTCAACTGTTGTCATGTAATTTCCAGGCTCCAGAACTCTAAATGTCATATTTTGTCACTCTCGCTGAGAGAAGCTTAAAACGCAGAATTCACTGATAACACTGTTGTTTCTTGATGTTTCTGTTTGGCAACTATGGCAAATTGCATCTATATGAATGTAATTTCCAGGCTCCAGGACTCTAAATGTCATAATGTGAAGTTCTCTCGCAGAGAGAAGTTAATAACGCGGAATTCATTGATAACACTCTTGTTTCTTCATGTTTTTGCTGGGCACCTATGGCAAATTGCATCTATATGAAGGTAATTTCCAGGCTCCAGGACTCTAAATGTCATATTGTGTCTCTCTCGCTGAGAGAAGCTCAAAACGCGGAATTCACTGATAACACTGTTGTTTCTTCATGTTCTTGCTGGGCAACTATTGCAAATTGCATCTATATGAAGGGGAATGTAGTTTCAACTGTTGTCATGTAATTTCCAGGCTCCAGAACTCTAAATGTCATATTGTGTCTCTCTCGCTGAGAGAAGCTCAAAACGCGAAATTCATTGATAACATTGTTGTTTCTTCATGTTTTTGCTGGGCAACTATGGCAAATTGCATCTATATGAAGGGGAATGTAGTTTCAACTGTTGTCATGTAATTTCCAGGCTCCAGCACTCTAAATGTCATATTGTTACTCTCTCGCTGAGAGAAGCTCAAAACGCGGAATTCATTGATAACACTGTTGTTTCTTCATGTTTTTGCTGGGCACCTATGGCAAATTGCATCTATATGAAGGGGAATGTAGTTTCAACTGTTGTCATGTAATTTCCAGGCTCCAGGACTCTAAATGTCATATTGTGTGTCTCTCTCGCTGAGAGAAGTTAATAACTTTGAATTCATTGATAACACTGTTGTTTCTTTATGTTTTTGTTGGGCAACTATGGCAAATTGCATCTATATGAATGTAATTTCCAGGCTCCAGGACTCTAAATGTCATATTGTGTCTCACTCGCTGAGAGAAGCTCAAAACGCGGAATTCACTGATAACATTGTTGTTTCTTCATGTTCTTGCTGGGCAACTATTGCAAATTGCATCTATATGAAAGGGGAATGTAGTTTCAACTGTTGTCATGTAATTTCCAGGCTCCAGCACTCTAAATGTCATATAGTTTCTCTCTCGTTGAGAGAAGCTCAAAACGCGAAATTCATTGATAACATTGTTGTTTCTTCATGTTTTTGCTGGGCAACTATGGAAATTGCATCTATATGAAGGGGAATGTAGTTTCAACTGTTGTCATGTAATTTCCAGGCTCCAGCACTCTAAATGTCATATTGTTTCTCTCTCGTTGAGAGAAGCTCAAAACGCGGAATTTATTGATAACATTGTTGTTTCTTTATGTTTTTGTTGGGCAACTATGGCAAATTGCATCTATATGAAGGGGAATGTATTTTCAACTGTTGTCATGTAATTTCCAGGCTCCAGAACTCTAAATGTCATATTGTGTCTCTCTCGCTGAGAGAAGCTCAAAACGCGGAATTCACTGATAACACTGTTGTTTCTTTATGTTTTTGTTGGGCAACTATGGCAAATTGCATCTATATGAAGGTAATTTCCAGGCTCCAGGACTCTAAATGTCATATTGTGTCTCTCTCGCTGAGAGAAGCTCAAAACGCGGAATTCACTGATAACACTGTTGTTTCTTCATGTTCTTGCTGGGCAACTATTGCAAATTGCATCTATATGAAGGGGAATGTAGTTTCAACTGTTGTCATGTAATTTCCAGGCTTCAGAACTCTAAATGTCATATTGTGTCTCTCTCGCTGAGAGAAGCTCAAAACGCGGAATTCACTGATAACACTGTTGTTTCTTGATGTTTTTGTTGGGCAACTATGGCAAATTGCATCTATATGAAGGTAATTTCCAGGCTCCAGGACTCTAAATGTCATAATGTGTGTCTCTCTCGCTGAGAGAAGTTAATAACGCGGAATTCATTGATAACACTGTTGTTTCTTCATGTTTTTGCTGGGCACCTATGGCAAATTGCATCTACATGAAGGGGAATGTAGTTTCAACTGTTGTCATGTAATTTCCAGGCTCCAGGACTCTAAATGTCATATTGTGTGTCTCTCTTGCTGAGAGAAGTTAATAACGCGGAATTCATTGATAACACTGTTGTTTCTTTATGTTTTTGTTGGGCAACTATGGCAAATTGCATCTATATGAAGGGGAATGTAGTTTCAACTGTTGTCATGTAATTTCCAGGCTCCAGAACTCTAAATGTCATTTTGTGTCTCTCTCGCTGAGAGAAGCTCAAAACGCGAAATTCATTGATAACATTGTTGTTTCTTCATGTTTTTGCTGGGCAACTATGGCAAATTGCATCTATATGAAGGGGAATGTAGTTTCAACTGTTGTCATGTAATTTCCAGGCTCCAGCACTCTAAATGTCATATTGTGTCTCTCTCGCTGAGAGAAGCTCAAAACGCTGAATTCATTGATAACACTGTTGTTTCTTCATGTTTTTGCTGGGCAACTATGGCAAATTGCATCTATATGAAGGGGAATGTAGTTTCAACTGTGGTCATGTAATTTCCAGGCTCCAGCACTCTAAATGTCATATTGTGTCTCTCTCGCTGAGAGAAGCTCAAAACGCGGAATTCATTGATAACACTGTTGTTTCTTCATGTTTTTGCTGGGCACCTATGGCAAATTGCATCTATATGAAGGGGAATGTAGTTTCAACTGTTGTCATGTAATTTCCAGGCTCCAGGACTCTAAATGTCATATTGTGTGTCTCTCTCGCTGAGAGAAGTTAATAACGCGGAATTCATTGATAACACTGTTGTTTCTTTATGTTTTTGTTGGGCAACTATGGCAAATTGCATCTATATGAAGGGGAATGTAGTTTCAACTGTTGTCATGTAATTTCCAGGCTCCAGAACTCTAAATGTCATATTGTGTCTCTCTCGCTGAGAGAAGCTCAAAACGCGAAATTCATTGATAACATTGTTGTTTCTTCATGTTTTTGTTGGGCAACTATGGCAAATTGCATCTATATGAAGGGGAATGTAGTTTCAACTGTTGTCATGTAATTTCCAGGCTCCAGCACTCTAAATGTCATATTGTGTCTCTCTCGCTGAGAGAAGCTCAAAACGCGGAATTCACTGATAACACTGTTGTTTCTTTATGTTTTTGTTGGGCAACTATGGCAAATTGCATCTATATGAAGGGGAATGTAGTTTCAACTGTTGTCATGTAATTTCCTGGCTCCAGAACTCTAAATGTCATATTTTGTCGCTCTCGCTGAGAGAAGCTTAAAACGCGGAATTCACTGATAACACTGTTGTTTCTTCATGTTTTTGCTGGGCACCTATGGCAAATTGCATCTATATGAAGGGGAATGTAGTTTCAACTGTTGTCATGTAATTTCCAGGCTCCAGGACTCTAAATATCATATTGTGTGTCTCTCTCGCTGAGAGAAGTTAATAACGCGGAATTCATTGATAACACTGTTGTTTCTTTATGTTTTTGTTGGGCAACTATGGCAAATTGCATCTATATGAAGGGGAATGTAGTTTCAACTGTTGTCATGTAATTTCCAGGCTCCAGAACTCTAAATGTCATATTGTGTCTCTCTCGCTGAGAGAAGCTCAAAACGCGAAATTCATTGATAACATTGTTGTTTCTTCATGTTTTTGTTGGGCAACTATGGCAAATTGCATCTATATGAAGGGGAATGTAGTTTCAACTGTTGTCATGTAATTTCCAGGCTCCAGCACTCTAAATGTCATATTGTGTCTCTCTCGCTGAGAGAAGCTCAAAACGCGGAATTCACTGATAACACTGTTGTTTCTTTATGTTTTTGTTGGGCAACTATGGTAATTGAAGTAAGAAAAATCACAAGGTCCAAAAACTGGTTTCTAGAATCTATAAACTTATATCCAGTAACGACACGGAACTAGCCCTCCCAATAACCAAATGGAATAACGACCTAACAACCACTCTCAACCCCGACCTTTGGACAGACATCTGTAATAATATATTCTCTATGACAAAAAACACAAATCTACGACTTATTCAGTATAAAGTAATACACAGGACTCACATCACACAGCGGACAATGTTTAAAATGGGTCTAGTCAACACAGATATCTGCCCCCAGTGCACCCTGGGTAACACAGATGATTATTATCATGCCACATGGTCCTGCCTTCCTGTCTATGGCTTCTGGTCAACAGTGACAGAAAAACTATCAACAATTTTAAGTTGCAGAGTCCCTTTATCTCCGCCATTATGTTTACTGGGTAACTTTCAAGAACTTGACAATTTCCCAATTAAATATAGAAATCCAGTTCTTATTTCTCTAACTATTGCCAAGAAAGCAATTCTCCTTAACTGGAAATCTAAAACCTGTTTACACATCAGTCACTGGATAAACCTCATAATAGAATACATATCACTAGAAAAAATAACATTTACTAATAAAAGCAAATTAGCAGCTTTTACTGATACTTGGGAACCTTTTCTAGCTCATTTTAAAATAAAATGAAATACTGGGCCTGGATCTCTGCACATTCCATTATACATTCCATTATATATTATATTTTACAGAATAGCTTTACGATCTATTCTAATTGAGAAATTGATGTACTATAAACCTCTGGTCTATCACCGCAGGTAATGGAATCACTTTAGATGACCTCCCTAACCCAAAGGTGCCATGTGCCTGCTCAGCTACTGAGGGTACGGGTCGCCGTCAGTGGTGGTCCCCTGCGTTCCCGGACTAGGGGTTGGGGGAGTGCTGGGAGGTGCAGGGGTACAGGCGGTGCACCGCTGCAGGCCACCTGGCCCCGGAGCGTTGATCTGGGGGGGGGCTGGGACCGCCTCCGCTCCCTTCCTCTGCTGCCGTCGGTCGGGGGGGGGGGGGTGCCCGCCTGCCCGGGGGGTGGGGAGCCGAGGGGGGGGGACTGGCCTGGGGTTGGCTCTGGGGCCGGGCTGTGGTGGCCTCCGGGCCCCTCGGGTTGCTGTCGCCCTTTTGGGGGGGGGCCCCGGGGAGCTGGGACCGGCGGGGGTGCCCTGGTGGTCGTCGCGGCTCCCTGCCTGGACTGCTACCCCTCGAGCTGTCCTGTGGATCCCTGGGCTGCGACCCCTGTGGCTGCATGGGGCTCGGCCCTTGTCTTGCTGGTGGGACGGGGGGGAGGAGTACCAACAACTCCCCCCTCCCCTTCCCAGGCTAAGCTCCTGCCAATCCTTTTTTAAATACACATCACTAGACAAGAGCACAACCACACAGGGGCACTTGTCACCTCACTACATCCAGACACAGGACCGGAGGTGCCGAGCTTGGCTGGGGGCACATAAGGGACGAGAGGTGGCGGGGCAGGAGTGCACTGTCACCTCTCCATACCATCCCCTACGGTCGAGAGGCGGCAGGGCAGGAGTGCGCTGCCGCCTCTCCATACCTCCCCCAACTCGTGCCCTCCTTTTAATGCACCCCTTCTTTTAATGCACCTTAGCACACCTTATCTGCACGTAGTTTACATGCACAGATTTGGAAAAAAAAAAAAAAAAAAAAAAAAAAAACAAATTTGGAATCCAATCACAGATACAAATTTGGAATCCACTGACAGATACAAATTTGGAAGTTGAAATTCATTGACGGATACAAATTTGGAATCCACTGACAGATACAAATTTGGAAGTTGGAATTCATTGACAGATACAAATTTGGAATCCACTGACAGATACAAATTTGGAAGCTGGAATTCATTGACGGATACAAATTTGGAATCCAATGACAGATACAAATTTGGAATTCCCCGACAGATACAAATTTGGAATCCACTGACAGATACGAATTTGGAATCCACTGACAGATACAAATTTGGAATCCAAAGATAGATACAAATTTGGAAGTTGGATTTCATTTACAGATACAAATTTGGAATCCAATGACAGATACAAATTTGGAAGTTGGATTTCATTGACAGATACAAATTTGGAATCCAATGACAGATACAAATTTGGAAGTTGGAATCCAATGACAGATACAAATTTGGAATACACTGAATGATACAAATTTGGAAGTTGGAATTCATTGATAGATACAAATCTGGAATCCATTGGGGAGGTGTGTGTGTGTGTGTGTGTGTGTGTGTGTGTGTGTGTGTGTGTGTGTGTGTGTGAGAGTGTGTGTGTGAGTGTGTGTGTGTGTGTGTGTGTGTGTCTGTGTGTGTCTGCGTCTGTGTATGTGTGTGTGTGTGTGTGTGTGTGTGTGTGTGTGAGAGTGAGTGTTTGTGTGTGAGTGAGAGTGAGTGTGTGTGTGTCTGTGTGTGTGTGTGTGAATGAGTGTGTGTGTGTGTGTGTGTGTGTGTGTGTGTGTGTGTGTGTGTGTGTGTGTGTGAGTGATATCTTGATAGAATCTGCAGGATATAGCAGCTTCTGACAGGGCTGTCTGTTAGGGTTTTTCTCCACCTGCTGGCCAAAACAGCAAACGACAGCCTAAGTCAGAACAGGCCGATAAAATGAGCACAGTGAGTGGCTCTCTGTCTGTGTGTCATTGAATAATAATTATTGACATAAAATTAAATGAATTGTTCAATTGTGTCGATTTTATTTTATTTGTTTTACCCCAAGACAGTAAACTGAACTGTGGAGCTGATATTGATATTGAGTAATAAAACCTCGATGCAACACCAGCACAGTTTCATATATTCAGCCCTTTATGGTTTTTGTTCTTTTTAAGTGGTTTTGAATGAATTGAGCCTCAGGTGAGTATTACATATTTGGAAGAAAGGACAGGTAGAAATGAAGCAGTGAAAATCATTAGGTGAACAACTTTAGAATTAGCACTTGGCTCCATCTGCTGGCCAAAACAGCAAACAACAGCCTCAGTCAAAATTGATTCGTGGTACCAGGGGCGCGAGGTCCGGGGCCTGCGTACTGACTCTTGTGAGTGGGAGGGGGGGCTTAAGAGTGGGTCCACGGGCGTGGACGGAGCGCCGGGTGTTGTCGTGTGTGCAAGCTGGCTGGCTGATCCAGGTTTTTTTTAATTTATTATTTATTTATATGTATATTTTATTTATTTATTTTTTTTAATTAATTAATTAATTTTTTTTTTTTTTTTTTTACGTTGTTGAGGACCAGGGGGCTGCACGCGGTCTGTGTCCAGGGCCACGACGCCGGTGGTAGAGCCCGGGAAAGCAGCGCTGTGCTGGGGGAGAGATGGCTGGCTGCTGGGGGGTGCCTGGAGGCTCCAGGGAGGGGGCCAGGATCCCGGTGGTAGAACCCGGGATAGCAGCACTGTGCTGGGGGAGAGATGGCTGGCTGCTGGGGGGTGCCTGGAGGCTCCAGGGAGGGGGCCAGGACCCCGGTGGTAGAGCCCGGGACAGCAGCACTGTGCTGGGGCAGGGGTGGCTGGCTGCTGGCCGGGAGTGTCCGGCCTTGTGGAGGGTTAGGGTTGGAGTGGGGTTGGGGTGGGGGGGGGTCCTGGCTCGTGGAGGTCAGAGTTGGGGGGGGTCCTGGCTTGGTGAGGTTAGGGTTGGGGGGGTCCTGACTCGTGGAGGTTAGGGTTGGGGGAAAGGGGGGGTTCCGGCTTGTGGAGGTTAGGGTTGGGGGGGGTCTTGGCTTGTGGAGGGTTAGGGTTGGGTGGGGGGGGGTCCTGGCTCGTGGAGGTCAGGTTTGGGGGGGGGGTCCTGGCTTGTGGAGGTTAGGGTTGGGGGGGTCCTGGCTCGTGGAGGTCAGGGTTGGGGGGGGTCCTGGCTTGTGGAGGGTTAGGGTTGGGTGGGGGGGGGGGGCAGGGTTAGGGGTTAGGGTTAGGGTTAGGGTTAGGATAAGGGGTGATAACCAGAATTACGGATCCGCGGAACTCCAATAAACAGATGAAAATAAGGTCCTAGAGACATGGGACCTTGACCATGCCCCCCATTTGTGACCACCCCGAGTTGATTGGGAGCACTTTGAAGTGGGTTTTATTCATTTCG
>CM026214.1:12338303-12375803 GCA_014839995.1 Xenentodon cancila | reverse complement strand
GGGGTTTTTTTTTTTTTTTTTTTTTTTTTTTTTTTTTTTTTTTTTTTTTTTTTAATAATAATTACTTTGATTATTATTTATTTATTTATTATTTCATTTTTTTTTTTTTTTTTTTTTTTTTTTTTTTTTTAAATACGTGTATATACATATATACACACCTGCACATACACATACGTACATACATATAAAACCCCCCCTTTTTTTTTTTTTTTTTTTTTTTTTTTTTTTTTTTTTTTTTAAATTAATAAATATACAAATATGAGAGAGGGGGTGGTGGGGAGGCGGGCAACCAGGACCAGGGGCGCATCACCTGCGAGCCCCACACAGTCACAGGAGCCAGGCCGCCAGCCACGCCCCACCGTCAGGGACCTCCCCCACAAAGGGGCACCAGCATCGCGAGAGGGCCGACACACGCCCCCAGCCGCAGGCCGGACACCAGGGCCGACCCCAGCGAGGCCCCCGGCCGGACCCGCACGGGGCCGCACCGACCAGGGATCCACGGCGGCGGCGCACAACCCGATCCCCCTCCCCGTGCCACCCCCGGAAGCCGACCGCACGCACCCCCCCCCACCCCCCACCCCCAAACCCAGCCCACCGTCCGTATCTAATGCAATAGCATCAGACGGGAGTAGCAATACCCGGACCCCCAGCGCATGCCACCCCGCCCGCACCCCCCCCACCACCAACCCCCCCCGCCCCCCGCCCGCCAACCCACCCCTCCCCAGCCCGGCCGTGGCCGTCGGAGCGGCACTCACCGCTGCCGCCAGGATCAAGGGGCAGCGCCAACCTACTAGCACACCAAGGGACACCACATGCAACACAGAGACGCCCCAGTCGGAGGAGCCGGGGAAGGGGGGGCACACCGATAACCCCATCTCCCAGGCCCAGCAGGCCCCATCAATCAATACTACTGTCCCTGTGGATATAGGACCCTGAGGCCACCAGCGCCACCCGCACCCACCCCACAGCATGGGCAGCACCGCAACCCCGGAAGGCAGGGCCTGGCCAATGGTTTGATTTAAAGATAGAAAGAAAGATTCTAATATAAACAAATAACAAAAAAAAAAAAAAAAAAAAAAAAAAAACCCCTAGACTATCAAGGCAGGAAGACCAGAGCACGACACCAATAACAATAACAATCTCCAAGGGCTCTTTTTTTTTTCTTTTTTCTTTCCCCTTTCTCCTTTTTTTCTCTTTTTTGTGCCACCCCCCCCTACTTTTGGTAGTAGTTCAGCAGATTTCCAGGCTAGTGGTCAACCTGCCAATTTCTAGTCAAGGGCAATGAGGAGTAAGCTTGGGAGTTGGGGTGATTATTTATGAATTAGTCCTTTTAGTTGGTCCAAAATCCGATTATTTATCGAGGATCATTTGAGGGAAGATTTGTGTGTCTTGAATTCAAGGATAAAATAAGTTTTTTCCATACTTGGTCAAACTTTATAGTTTGTTTTTTGATTGAGGCTGATAGTTGTTCCATTGAGATAAATTCTGTTAGTAAGTTTTCCCAGAGGATGACATTGATGGAGTTTTTGGTTTTCCAGTTCATGAGGATTGTTTTCTTGGCGATGATTAGGGCAATAGAAAGGATTCTGTTGGAACTATTATCCAGTGATAGAGTAGAAAAATCTCCCAAGAGGCAGAGTGAGGGTAACAGCGGGATGCAGCAATCAAGACGTTGGGAGAGGGTGTCAGTGACACTGTGCCAGAATATTTTGACTGGGTCACAATCCCAGATTGCATGCAAGTATGTGTCCGTCACATTTTGTGTACACTGTGTACAAATTTTTGTATCTTTAAAGCCCATTTTAAACATTCTTTCCCCCGTATAGTGAACTCTGTGAATTACTTTATATTGTATTAGTTGTAGGTTCACGTTAGCGGTAGACATAAATATATTTTTACAGATTTGGGTCCAGAAGTCAGCATTGTAGGTAACCTCTAAATCTTTTTCCCATTTAATTGATGGGATGGACATTGTTGTCTTATTTATTGCAATTAACTTATAAATTTTGGATAAAATTTTCTGTTGACTAGCAATTTGGATTAAATCTAGTACCAGTGGCGGAAGATTAAGGTTAGGTGTTTTGCTATTAAGTTTTGTTTGAACAATAGATTTGATTTGAAGGTATTCTAGAAATTGATTTCCTCCAATGCTATACTTCTGTACGAGGTGAGAGAAAGAAACCAGAGTGTTGTTTTCATAGATATGTTTAAGATGCGTAATGCCCTTAGTGATCCATGATGACAGATTTAATGGTTTCCTGTTCATCAAAAAATCCGGATTATTCCAAATAGGAGTGTATGTACTTAGTGATACCGTGGTATTAGTCATTTGGTGAAAGTCCCACCAGGCCGTCAGAGTTGAGGCAATGATTGGATTTTTGAAGCAGGGATGTCTGGTAATAGTGCGGCTTATAAATGGCAAATCAGAGATATTGATTCCTTTACAAAAAAATTGTTCTAGCCCTATCCAAGAACAATCTGATTCGTTTGGTTTAATCCATTTATAAACATACTGGAGTTTATTTGCGAGATAGTAGTGCTGGAAGTTTGGGGCCTCCAGACCACCATTTAATTTATTTTTTTGTAATGTTGATAGTTTAATTCTGGCCTTTTTACTTTTCCAATAATAATGTGTAATTATTGAATCTAAAGATTTGAACCAGAGGGTTGGAGGCTTGCTAGGAATCATTGAAAAGAGATAATTTACCATGGGAAGTATGGTCATTTTGACTGTAGCAATTCTACCAATAAGATTTATTGGTAAATTCATCCAACGTTTTAGATTTTCTTCAATCGTTTTCAGAAGTGGATTATAATTAAGGCCAATTAACTCTGACAGCTTAGGGGGAATGTTAATTCCCAGGTATTTGATGTTGCCGGTGGTGATTGAAAATGGTCCAGTGACAGTTGCCACATCCCAGCTGTTAGAGTTCAGTGGTAGTATGGTGGATTTAGACCAGTTAATAGTGTAGTCAGAGATCTTAGAGAAATGATTAATAAGGTTGACAGTGTCAGGAATTGATGATGATGGGTTTTGTAGATATAAGAGGATATCATCAGCATATAAGCTGATCTTATGGGTTGTATCTCCTATTCCGATTCCTGAAATTGTGCTGTCTTGTCGTATGGCTGCTGCCAGAGGTTCTATAAAGATGGCAAATAGGGATGGAGAGAGTGGACATCCCTGCCTTGTACCCCTGTGTAGAGTGAACCGCTGTGATATTAATCCATTTGTGGTGACTGTTGCCATCGGTGATGTGTAAAGAATCTTGATCCAATGAATAAATGATTCACCAAAGCCGAATTTTTTAAGTGTTTGGAATAAGAATTCCCAATTAACTTTATCAAATGCTTTTTCTGCATCCAATGAGAAGATGGCTGTTGGTGTATCTATTTGTGATGAGTAGTGAATCAGATTAAATAGTCTCCGTAGGTTATTGGCGGAGTGTCTTCCTTTTATGAAGCCTGTTTGGTCTGGATGAATGATAAGTGGAGTTACTTTTTCAATTCGTAGCGCTAGAGCTTTACTGATTATTTTTGTGTCTGAATTAATTAGGGATAACGGGCGGTAGCTTGCTGGAAGAGTGGGATCTTTTCCAGGTTTTAATATTAAAGTAATCATTGCTGTATTCATCTCCATGGAGAGCTTGGATTTTTCCTTAATTTCTGCTATTAATCTTGTAAATATGGGTGCTAGAATGTTCCAAAAGTGTTTATAAAATTCTGCCGGGAACCCGTCTGGACCCGGTGATTTGTTATTAGGCATTAGTTGAAGAGCTTTATGGATCTCTGTTGGAGTTAGAGGTCCATCAAGTTCTCCAGCCTGGTCTTCTGTGAGGTTTGGTAGGTTGATATTGTCGAGAAATTTGTTAATCTCTGATATGTCTGATTCGTTTGCAGATGAATACAGCTTTCTGTAGAAATTCATAAATTCCTTGTTGATTTCTTCAGGGTTTTGAATGATGTCTCCCGTTGAGTTAACAACTGTGGAGATTGTTGATTTTTCCTTGTTTTTCTTAATCTGACTGGCCAGATATTTGCCCGATTTATTACCGAATTCAAATTGTTCATGTCTGAGTCTTTGGATGAGGAATCTACTTTTTTTATTTAGGTATTCATTCAACTGCAGTTTATATTTTTGCAGTTCAGAATGATTCTGAGGAGTTGGGTTATTAGCATTATTAATTTCTAATTCTTTAATCTTCTTTTCCAAGTTTCTTTGTTCATGCTCTTCCTTCTTTTTCTTATGGGAGGAATATGAAATGATCCGTCCTCTCAGCACAGCTTTGCCCGTTTCCCAAAGAAGTGATGGGGATATTTCTGGTGAATCATTTATTTCAAGGAAGGATGTCCAGATCCTCTTAATATAGTCGTCAAAGTCAGGATCTTCAAGCAGCGATGTGTTAAGTCGCCACCTGTTGCTGGTTTTAATAGGTGTACTTTTTGTCCAGGTCAGAGTGATCGGAGCATGATCACTAATAATAATAGGATGTATTTCAATATTACTCACTTTGGAAATCAGGGAATTACTAATAATGTAATAGTCGATTCGTGAGTAAGATTGATGGACTTGTGAGAAGTAAGAGAATTCTTTATCGTTAGGGTGTTTCAGCCTCCAACCATCTCCAAGACCATAGTCTGCCATGAACTGTTTGATTGTTTCTGAAGACTGATAGTTATATGTTTTACTACAGTTATTAGATTTATCTAGTGCCGGATTAAGAACAGTATTAAAATCTCCACCTATGATTATTGGTGAGTCGGAGAAATTAGAAATCGCTGTAAAGAAAGAATGAAAAAACGATGAGTCGTCTTTATTTGGGCCATAAATACTGGCTATTGTTATTGAATTGTTGTCAATTGTAATATTAATAATTATGAATCTCCCCTCAGGATCTTCAACCGTGTCATTATGAGTAAAGAAAATTTTTTTGTGAATTAAAATTGCTACTCCTCTTTGCCTTGAGTTAAAATCAGCGGTATATATGTGATTAAATTGTGGAGTCATTAATTTCTGCAAGTCGGTTTTTGAAGTATGTGTTTCTTGTAACAGACATATGTCAGCCTGCAATTTATTTATATAGTCGAATATTTTTGTTCTTTTTATGTTTGATTTAATTCCGCGGATGTTCCAGTTTACAAAGTTTACTGAATTCATATTGTTTGTGTTTTATTTTCTACTTCCTGTTTGAATATTGGAGCTGCATAGGAAAGCCTGAGAATCCGCTTGTGTGAACATTTAGTCAGACATTCAGAACAGATTGTGTGTGTAATGGATGTTTTCCTCCCCCTTTTCTTAACTTGAAAGAAACTATAAGTGAAAAGGACAGAGAAAAGATGTGAAGCGAGGAAAACAGAAAGACATAAAGAAGACAGAAGATACAACAAAACAATCAAACAAACATACCAAAGTGACAGAATATACATTTTCAATTTGGAGACCAGGGTGCATATTTATAAGTGCAGATAGTTTATGTAGCCAATGATGATGAGTTATTGGTTGTTTAAAAGAGCCAGGGAGTGATATTCTGGTCACGAAACATCTGACCGTTAATGTACAGTTTATCCACTGCGACTACCGCCTTTTTCCCTTCTTTGATGAACTGCTTCCTGATCTGGAACAGAACCTTTCTTCTGTTCAGGATCTCCCGTGGGAACTGATCATTCATGCCGTAGTCGGTTCCTCTCAGGTTCCTCCCCTGGCGTTGCACCTGCTGTTTTTGTTTAAAGTGTTCGAATTTGGCTACGATCGGACGTGGACGTTTGTTTTCCGGGTTTTTACGCCCGATACGATGGACTCTGTGAAACGAAATGTCTTTCACAGTGTCTGCTGGGATTTTTAGTTGTTTCATCATAAATTCTTTGATCAGCTGCTCAGGGTTGTCCTCTCTTGTTTGCTCCGGGATTCCAGAAAACACCAGATTGTCCCTCATGCTGCGCGATTGTAAGTCAAGCATCGCTTCTTTTATTTCTTTATTTTCTCTCGTAACTACCGCCAGCTGGGATGACATTGATGTCACGGATTCTCGGAGAGAAATGTTTTCTGTAGTCAGCGCAGCAATTTGGTTTTGGCTGAATTCCAGACTTTCGCATAGCTGCTGGAATTCTTTATGCAGTAACTCGACAAGCGCCATCCTAGTGTCCAGTCCGGACAGTTTTTCATAAATTGAAACGAGAATGTCACTCACCTCTGAGCTGGATGAGTGTCTCGGAGAGCTGTGTGTGGACTCGGACTGTCTGGTCCTCTTACTTGGCGTGGGCTTGATTTTCTCCATATGGCTCGCTGACTCGGCGTCCTCCGCGGCACAAAACGTGTTGTAGAACGCGTCGATAAAGTTTTCAAGTTCTTCCAGGGTGAAGTAATCCAGTATCCGCTCGGATATTATTTAATGAAATTATATTTTCGAAAAAGACACTTGTTAAATTTGTTTAAGAGTTTGAATCTAACAGTAACCGGCTATCATGTTTGATGTCGCACTAGGTCTCGTTTGGTCTCGCGATCACAGGTTCATCTCGCGAGAGTTCCTGCTCCAAAAATAAAAGCTGAGCTCCGAAGCAGACGGACTCATGAATCTGGAGCGCCTCAGTCAAAATTGATTCGTGGTACCAGGGGCGCGAGGTCCGGGGCCTGCGTACTGACTCTTGTGAGTGGGAGGGGGGCTTAAGAGTGGGTCCACGGGCGTGGACGGAGCGCCGGGTGTTGTCGTGTGTGCAAGCTGGCTGGCTGATCCAGGTTTTTTTTAATTTATTATTTATTTATATATATATTTTATTTTATTTATTTTTTTTAATTAATTAATTAATTTTTTTTTTTTTTTTTTTTTTACGTTGTTGAGGACCAGGGGGCTGCACGCAGTCTGTGTCCAGGGCCACGACGCCGGTGGTAGAGCCCGGGAAAGCAGCGCTGTGCTGGGGGAGAGATGGCTGGCTGCTGGGGGGTGCCTGGAGGCTCCAGGGAGGGGGCCAGGATCCCGGTGGTAGAACCCGGGATAGCAGCACTGTGCTGGGGGAGAGATGGCTGGCTGCTGGGGGGTGCCTGGAGGCTCCAGGGAGGGGGCCAGGACCCCGGTGGTAGAGCCCGGGACAGCAGCACTGTGCTGGGGCAGGGGTGGCTGGCTGCTGGCCGGGAGTGTCCGGCCTTGTGGAGGGTTAGGGTTGGAGTGGGGTTGGGGTGGGGGGGTCCTGGCTCGTGGAGGTCAGAGTTGGGGGGGGTCCTGGCTTGGTGAGGTTAGGGTTGGGGGGTCCTGACTCGTGGAGGTTAGGGTTGGGGGAAAGGGGGGTTCCGGCTTGTGGAGGTTAGGGTTGGGGGGGTCCTGACTCGTGGAGGGTTAGGGTTGGGTGGGGGGGGTCCTGGCTCGTGGAGGTCAGGTTTGGGGGGGGGGGTCCTGGCTTGTGGAGGTTAGGGTTGGGGGGGTCCTGGCTCGTGGAGGTCAGGGTTGGGGGGGGGTCCTGGCTTGTGGAGGGTTAGGGTTGGGTGGGGGGGGTCAGGGTTAGGGGTTAGGGTTAGGGTTAGGGTTAGGGTTAGGATTAGGGGTGATAACCAGAATTACGGATCCGCGGAACTCCAATAAACAGATGAAAATAAGGTCCTAGAGACATGGCACCTTGACCACGCCCCCCATTTGTGACCACCCCGAGTTGATTGGGAGCACTTTGAAGTGGGTAGGACATTTCGTTCCGGAGTAATTGCCAATTGATATCGTGGGATTTCAACCGTGCATAACTTTTGAAAGGAATGTCGTGCAGTAATAAAAGACACACGGGTGTGTCCAGGGTGGTCAAAATATGCCTGATCGAGCTCATTTGCACGTTTGTAGGATGTATCGTTGAAGACTTATAGTCAACAATCCTCTCAGCCAATCAGAATCGAGCGTCACACGGCGATTGAAAATATCCTTCAGAAGAAGTATTTGGCTTGGAAGTGGAAAAATACATTCGCAGATTCCAATTTGGAAGTTGGAACTCATTGATAGATACAAATTTGGAATCCACTGACAGATGCAAATTGGGAATCCACTGACAGATACAAATTTGGAATCCACTGACAGATACAAATTTGGAAGTTGGAATTCATTGACGGATACAAATTTGGAATTTTGGAGAAGGGTAAGGTCCGCTCCTTTCCGGTCACATGACGGTCACATGACTTGCGTAGCGACACGGCACTGAGAGAGGGAAAATTGAATATGCGATAAAATTAATCTTTACATAAAGCTAATACATCGCAGATCATTTATTTTCTTCCATTAGAAAATATATTATTCTAATCTAGCAGCTTTACGCTGGAGGAGTTGACGGAACTTGAAGGCTATATTGACGGATATTTCTATAAGTTTAATATGGATCCCGACGCCGCCGCCACCGCCGAAGCTGATTCAAAAAAAAAACAAAACAAAAGGAAGAAGACTTCATCAACTGATACAAGCGATCTTCCAACTGCTGAAATAGAGTTTAGTATTCTAGACTCTATTAATACAAAGCTGGATCTGCTGGTAACTTTACACAGCGAGATTAAAGAGCTGCGAGCAAGCCTGGAGTTTGCTTACGGCCACATTCAAGAACTCCAGCAAGCTAACTCGTTACTCCAAGCCACCGTTAAAGGTCTCGGAGATAAAATGGACAATGTTGTCAAAGAGAACAAAACGATGAAGGAAACGATATTAGATTTACAGACACGAAGTATGCGAGATAATATCATAATTACCGGAATACCTGAAAACCGTTCGGAGAACCCGGAAGAAGTCGTTAAAGATTTCATGAGAACACAACTGAAACTCCCAGCTGAGACTGTTGATCGTATCGGGTTCGACCGCGTCCACAGACTAGGAAGACCCAACAACAAACCATCCCGCCCCATAGTCGCTAAAGTAGGGAGATATAAAGATAAACTGACCATCAAAAGTCGTGGTAGAGAGCTGAAAGGTACGAACTACGGAATTAATGACCAATTTCCTCGAGAAATTAATGAAAGACGCAAAGTTCTCTATCCGATCATGAAAGAGCAGAGGAAAAATCAATAAAAGAGCCTACATAATAGTGGACAAACTTTTCATTGAGGGGCAGTTGTACCGAGATGCTAATAGCACCCCATGGCTATTCTAATATTCTGATTAAAGCAATGATTAATCATAAATTCAAAACCGCTGTAAAATAATAGTACGTTATGTATGAACTGCTATTCTAATATTATGATTAAAGCAAGGATTAATCATAACTTCAAAACTGCTGTAAAATAGTTATGTATATAAGAATAATTATAGGCAGGTAAAAATTTAGGGAAAGAGGTTTAAAAAAAAAAAAAAAAAAAAAAAAAAAAAAAAAGGGGTAATCTCTTTCTCAGTGCCACCATTACATCACAATATGCACTTGTATGCACTGCACCTGGTGTACCATTTGGCATGGGCACCACACTTGATTTCTCATTTCTATATCCTTTTTATTATATGTTTTCTTTTCTTCTTTAACTGCATCTCTAAACACACACACACATTAACACCCCTCAAATATATACACACAGATATGCATACAACACCAAGACAGGAGTCGTCTATAGTACTTCATGACATTAAAATTAAGAAGTATAATGCAACCACTTAAAATAATTTCATGGAATGTGCGCGGATTCAGAACTCAGGAAAAAAGAATTAAAATCATCAACCACTTAATAAAACACAGAGCAGATATCTGCTTCTTACAAGAAACACATGTTACAGAAAAAGAACTCTCAAACATCAAACTTGAACAATTTGAACAAGTCTCTGCCTCCACATACAATAGTAGACAGAGAGGAGTAGCAATACTTATCAATAAAAATATACCTTTTACGCACCAATCAACAGTAATAGATCCAGATGGAAGATTTATTATAATCAATCTCTCCATCAACCAAAATGTCTTCACCTTGGTCAATATTTATGGACCAAATAATGACGAGCCTTCCTTCTTTCATAACTTATTTTCATCAATAGAAGATTCAACAAATCTAATTATTGCAGGAGACTTTAACGCCATTATTAATTCAAAACTAGACCGCTCAAATCCACAATCTTATAGAAATTGTCAAACAACTGAAACCATCAAAAAATACATGAAACACTACGGACTTGGCGATAGTTGGAGAATAAGAAATCCTTCAGCGAGAGAATACACTTATTACTCCTCTGTCCATCAGTCTTTCTCTAGAATTGATTTCTTCCTCATCAGCAACTCTCTCTCTCAATATGTAACTGAAACTTCAATCCTCCCAATTTTAATCAGCGACCACGCCCCCATCTCCCTAACGCTCACACTTCAGATGCAATCTAAACTCAGCAAAAGATGGTACTTCAACACATCACTTCTGCAGGATACAGAATTTGGCGACTTCATAAAAAAGGAGTGGTTGTTTTTTCTGGAGATGAATGACCTCCCAAATACCTCAACATCATTGTTATGGGAAACAGGAAAAGCATACATTAGAGGGAAAATAATAGCATATGCAACAAATCGGAAAAAAACAACAACAGAGAATAGAAACGGATCTAGAACAAAATATCAAACAATTAAGTGAAGATTATTCCAAAAAGCCGTGCAAAGAAACTAAAAACAAACTTGATAACTTAAAACTACAATATGAAAGCATTATATACAATAAAACACAATTCCTTATACAACAACTTAAATATGAAAATTATGAATACAGTAATAAAATTGGAAAATTCTTAGCAAACCAGCTGCAGCGTAAAAAAGAAAAGTCAACTATCTCTTCCATCACCAATTTTTTAGGAGAGGTAACTCAGAACCCACAGGAAATAAATGATGTATTTAAGGACTTCTACAGCCACCTATACAGACAAGACCGGCACCCCAAACAATCAGATATAGATGACTTTTTCCAAAACTTAGAGCTCCCCAAATTATCAAAGGAACAAGTAAATATGTTAGACAACCTACTAACTCCTGAGGAACTCTATAAAGCCCTGGAGGGAATGCCTAATAACAAATCCCCAGGACCGGATGGATTTCCCCCAGAATTTTATAAACATTTTTGGGAAATGTTATCACCACTCTATTATAAAGTCGTTGCTGAAATCCATGCCACCTCAGTAATTCCTCCACAAATGAATACTGCAGCTATGACAGTCATCCTAAAACCCGACAAAGACCCAACTCTCCCATCTAGTTATCACCCCCTTTCGTTAATAAATACAGACTTAAAAATAATTACTAAAGCCCTAGCCACAAGAATAGAAATAGTAACCCCAGCGTTAATCCATCCAGATCAAACTGGTTTCATTAAAAATAGAAATATATCAGATAGCACCAGGAGGCTTTTTAATTTAATCCATATTGCTCAAAAAAGACAAACAAAATCAATAATTGTGTCCCTAGACGCAGAAAAGGCATTTGACAAAGTGAATTGGACTTTTTTATTTAGTACTCTTCACAAATTTGGATTTGGAAGCTCATTCATCCACTGGATTAAAACGCTGTACACATCCCCTCTGGCCACCGTCATCACAAACGGAATCTCATCACAAAGATTTACACTTCAGAGAGGAACCAGACAAGGATGCTCACTCTCTCCGTCACTTTTTGCTATTTTTATTGAACCCCTTGCAGCAGCAATACGACAAAACCGTCAAATTAAAGGGATTCGAGACACGATATCACAACACAAAATAAGCCTTTATGCTGATGATGTATTACTATATCTAGAGGATCCAAATAAATCTATACAAGAGACTTTGAATACCATTAATAATTTTTCAAAAATCTCAAATTATACCATAAATTGGCAAAAATCAATTATACTACCACTTTCAGACAGTGTATGGGACTCTGCAACTCAAAATAACTCTTTGCCATTCAGAACTGGCAACATTAAATACCTGGGTGTTAAATGTTTCTTCCAGACTATCAGAATTATTCAATCTAAATTACATCCCTCTACTCCATAAAATAACACAAGATTTAAAACGATGGACAAACCTTCCACTTTCACTAATGGGTCGAATAGCCTCAGTTAAAATGAAGATATTACCACAAATGAATTACTTATTCTCAGTACTCCCAGTTACCCCCACTGATAAATGGTTCAGCTCAATTAACTCATTGGTAACAAAGTTTTATTGGAAAAATCAGAAGCCCAGGATTAGTTTAGCGACACTACAAAAACAGAGATCAAAAGGAGGCCTAGAAGCCCCGAATTTTCAATATTATTACCTATCGACTCAAATGCAGTATTTAATCAAATGGATCCAAACAGAAAACCACAGCTCATGGAAAAACTTGGAGCAAAACCAATGCAAGGATATCCCTATTTCTGACTTACCATTTCTTCCAACATCGATAAAGAAGATGCCTCTTTTTGAAAACCCCACAATCAACTCAACTCTGAAAGCCTGGTGGAAGACAATAAAGATTACAAAGTCTTCCTTAACACCTTGTCAATTAACTCCAATCTGGCACAACCCTGACTTTCTGATCTCCAAGAAACCTATTTTTTTCCCATCATGGCAACAGAAAGGTATCACTCATCTCCATCATCTCTTCACTGACGGCCACTTTATATCATTTGATTAGTTAACTCAGAGATTTGGTATTGAAAAACAACAGTTTCTACATTATCAACAACTAAAATCTGCAATCAAATCAAAAGTAGAGATCAACTGTGACTTAATAGAACCGTCACTATTTATTGAAGAAGTAAGAAAAATCACAAAGGTCCAAAAACTGGTTTCTAGAATCTATAAACTTATATCCAGTAACGACACGGAACTAGCCCTCCCAATAACCAAATGGAATAACGACCTAACAACCACTCTCAACCCCGACCTTTGGACAGACATCTGTAATAATATATTCTCTATGACAAAAAACACAAATCTACGACTTATTCAGTATAAAGTAATACACAGGACTCACATCACACAGCGGACAATGTTTAAAATGGGTCTAGTCAACACAGATATCTGCCCCCAGTGCACCCTGGGTAACACAGATGATTATTATCATGCCACATGGTCCTGCCTTCCTGTCTATGGCTTCTGGTCAACAGTGACAGAAAAACTATCAACAATTTTAAGTTGCAGAGTCCCTTTATCTCCGCCATTATGTTTACTGGGTAACTTTCAAGAACTTGACAATTTCCCAATTAAATATAGAAATCCAGTTCTAATTTCTCTAACTATTGCCAAGAAAGCAATTCTCCTTAACTGGAAATCTAAAACCTGTTTACACATCAGTCACTGGATAAACCTCATAATAGAATACATATCACTAGAAAAAATAACATTTACTAATAAAAGCAAATTAGCAGCTTTTACTGATACTTGGGAACCTTTTCTAGCTCATTTTAAAATAAAATGAAATACTGGGCCTGGATCTCTGCACATTCCATTATACATTCCATTATATATTATATTTTACAGAATAGCTTTACGATCTATTCTAATTGAGAAATTGATGTACTATAAACCTCTGGTCTATCACCGCAGGTAATGGAATCACTTTAGATGACCTCCCTAACCCAAAGGTGCCATGTGCCTGCTCAGCTACTGAGGGTACGGGTCGCCGTCAGTGGTGGTCCCCTGCGTTCCCGGACTAGGGGTTGGGGGAGTGCTGGGAGGTGCAGGGGTACAGGCGGTGCACCGCTGCAGGCCACCTGGCCCCGGAGCGTTGATCTGGGGGGGGGCTGGGACCGCCTCCGCTCCCTTCCTCTGCTGCCGTCGGCCGGGGGGGGGGGGGGGGGTGCCCGCCTGCCCGGGGGGTGGGGAGCCGAGGGGGGGGGGACTGGCCTGGGGTTGGCTCTGGGGCCGGGCTGTGGTGGCCTCCGGGCCCCTCGGGTTGCTGTCGCCCTTTTGGGGGGGGGCCCCGGGGAGCTGGGACCGGCGGGGGTGCCCTGGTGGTCGTCGCGGCTCCCTGCCTGGACTGCTACCCCTCGAGCTGTCCTGTGGATCCCTGGGCTGCGACCCCTGTGGCTGCATGGGGCTCGGCCCTTGTCTTGCTGGTGGGACGGGGGGGAGGAGTACCAACAACTCCCCCCTCCCCTTCCCAGGCTAAGCTCCTGCCAATCCTTTTTTAAATACACATCACTAGACAAGAGCACAACCACACAGGGGCACTTGTCACCTCACTACATCCAGACACAGGACCGGAGGTGCCGAGCTTGGCTGGGGGCACATAAGGGACGAGAGGTGGGGGGGCAGGAGTGCACTGTCACCTCTCCATACCATCCCCTACGGTCGAGAGGCGGCAGGGCAGGAGTGCGCTGCCGCCTCTCCATACCTCCCCCAACTCGTGCCCTCCTTTTAATGCACCCCTTCTTTTAATGCACCTTAGCACACCTTATCTGCACGTAGTTTACATGCACAGATTTGGAAAAAAAAGAAAAAAAAAAAAAAAAAAAAAAACAAATTTGGAATCCAATCACAGATACAAATTTGGAATCCACTGACAGATACAAATTTGGAAGTTGAAATTCATTGACGGATACAAATTTGGAATCCACTGACAGATACAAATTTGGAAGTTGGAATTCATTGACAGATACAAATTTGGAATCCACTGACAGATACAAATTTGGAAGCTGGAATTCATTGACGGATACAAATTTGGAATCCAATGACAGATACAAATTTGGAATTCCCCGACAGATACAAATTTGGAATCCACTGACAGATACGAATTTGGAATCCACTGACAGATACAAATTTGGAATCCAATGACAGATACAAATTTGGAAGTTGGATTTCATTTACAGATACAAATTTGGAATCCAATGACAGATACAAATTTGGAAGTTGGATTTCGTTGACAGATACAAATTTGGAATCCAATGACAGATACAAATTTGGAAGTTGGAATCCAATGACAGATACAAATTTGGAATCCATTGGGGAGGTGTGTGTGTGTGTGTGTGTGTGTGTGTGTGTGTGTGTGTGTGTGTGTGTGTGTGTGTGTGTGTGTGTGTGTCAGAGTGTGTGTGTGAGTGTGTGTGTGTGTGTGTCTGTGTGTGTCTGTGTCTGTGTATGTGTGTGTGTGTGTGAGTGTGAGTGAGTGTTTGTGTGTGTGTGAGTGTGTGTGTGTCTGTGTGTGTGTGTCTCTGTGTGTGAGTGAGTGTGTGTGTGTGTGTGTGTGTGTGTGTGTGTGTGTGTGTGTGTGTGTGTGTGTGTGTGTGTGTGTGTGTGTGTGTGTGTGTGTGTGTGAGTGATATCCTGATAGAATCTGCAGGATTTAGCAGCTTCTGACAGGGCTGTCTGTTAGGGTTTTTCTCCACCTGCTGGCCAAAACAGCAAACGACAGCCTAAGTCAGAACAGGCCGATAAAATGAGCACAGTGAGTGGCTCTCTGTCTGTGTGTCTTTGAATAATAATTATTGAGATAAAATTAAATGAATTGTTCAATTGTGTCGATTTATTTTATTTGTTTTACACCAAGACAGTAAACTGAACTGTGGAGCTGATATTGATATTGAGTAATAAAACCTAGATGCAACACCAGCACAGTTTCATATATGCAGCCCTTTATGGTTTTTGTTCTTTTTAAGTGGTTTTGAATGAATTGAGCCTCAGGTGAGTATTACATATTTGGAAGAAAAGACAGGTAGAAATGAAGCAGTGAAAATCATTAGGTGAAACACTTTAGAATTAGCACTTGGCTCCATCTGCTGGCCAAAACAGCAAACAACAGCCTCAGTCAAAATTGATTCGTGGTACCAGGGGCGCGAGGTGTGGGGCCTGCGTACTGACTCTTGTCAGTGGGAGGGGGGCTTAAGAGTGGGTCCACGGGCGTGGACGGAGCGCCGGGTGTTGTCGTGTGTGCAAGCTGGCAGGCTGATCCAGGTTTTTTTAAATTTATTATTTATTTATATATATATTTTATTTTATTTATTTTTTTTAATTAAATAATTAATTTTTTTTTTTTTTTTTTCGTTGTTGAGGACCAGGGGGCTGCACGCGGTCTGTGTCCAGGGCCACGACGCCGGTGGTAGACCCCGGGAAAGCAGCACTGTGCTGGGGGAGAGATGGCTGGCTGCTGGGGGGTGCCTGGAGGCTCCAGGGAGGGGGCCAGGATCCCGGTGGTAGAACCCGGGATAGCAGCACTGTGCTGGGGGAGAGATGGCTGGCTGCTGGGGGGTGCCTGGAGGCTCCAGGGAGGGGGCCAGGACCCCGGTGGTAGAGCCCGGGACAGCAGCACTGTGCTGGGGCAGGGGTGGCTGGCTTCTGGCCGGGAGTGTCCGGCCTTGTGGAGGGTTAGGGTTGGAGTGGGGTTGGGGTGGGGGGGTCCTGGCTCGTGGAGGTCAGAGTTGGGGGGGTCCTGGATGGTGAGGTTAGGGTTGGGGGGGTCCTGACTCGTGGAGGTTAGGGTTGGGGGAAAGGGGGGTTCCGGCTTGTGGAGGTTAGGGTTGGGGGGGGTCTTGGCTTGTGGAGGTTAGGGTTGGGGGGGGTCCTGGCTCGTGGAGGTCAGGGTTGGGGGGGGGTCCTGGCTTGTGGAGGGTTAGGGTTGGGTGGGGGGGGTCAGGGTTAGGGGTTAGGGTTAGGGTTAGGGTTAGGGTTAGGATAAAGGTTGATAACCAGAATTACTGATCCGCGGAACTCCAATAAACAGATGAAAATAAGGTCCTAGAGACATGGCACCTTGACCACGCCCCCCATTTGTGACCACCACGAGTTGATTGGGAGCACTTTGAAGTGGGTAGGACATTTCGTTCCGGAGTAATATCCAATTGATATCGTGGGATTTCAACCGTGCATAACTTTTGAAAGGAATGTCGTGCAGTAATAAAAGACACACGGGTGTGTCCAGGGTGGTCAAAATATGCCTGATCGAGCTCATTTGCATGTTTGTAGGATGTATCGTTGAAGACTTATAGTCAACAATCCTCTCAGCCAATCAGAATCGAGCGTCACACGGCGATTGAAAATACCCTTCAGAAGAAGTATTTGGCTTGGAAGTGGAAAAATACAATCGCAGATTCCAATTTGGAAGTTGGAACTCATTATTAGATACAAATTTGGAATCCACTGACAGATGCAAATTGGGAATCCACTGACAGATGCAAATTTGGAATACACTGACAGATACAAATTTGGAATCCACTGACAGATACAAATTTGGAAGTTGGAATTCATTGACGGATACAAATTTGGAATCCAATCACAGATACAAATTTGGAATCCACTGACAGATACAAATTTGGAAGTTGGAATTCATTGACGGATACAAATTTGGAATCCACTGACAGATACAAATTTGGAAGTTGGAATTCATTGACAGATACAAATTTGGAATCCACTGACAGATACAAATTTGGAAGCTGGAATTCATTGACGGATACAAATTTGGAATCCAATGACAGATACAAATTTGGAATTCCCCGACAGATACAAATTTGGAATCCACTGACAGATACGAATTTGGAATCCACTGACAGATACAAATTTGGAATCCAATGACAGATACAAATTTGGAAGTTGGATTTCATTGACAGATACAAATTTGGAATCCAATGACAGATACAAATTTGGAAGTTGGATTTCGTTGACAGATAAAAATTTGGAATCCAATGACAGATACAAATTTGGAAGTTGGAATCCAATGACAGATACAAATTTGGAATACACTGAATGATACAAATTTGGAAGTTGGAATTCATTGATAGATACAAATCTGGAATCCATTGGGGAGGTGTGTGTGTGTGTGTGTGAGTGTGTGTGTGTGTGTGTGTGTCTCTGTGTCTTTGTGTGTCTGTGTGTGAGTGAGTGTTTGTGTGTGTGTGAGAGTGAGTGTGTGTGTGTCTGTGTGTGTGTGAGAGTGAGTGTGTGTGTGTCTGTGTGTGTGTGAGAGTGAGTGTGTGTGTGTGTATGTGTGTGTGTGTGTGTGTGTGTGTATGAGTGTGTGTGTGTGTGTGTGTGTGTGTGTGTGTGTGTGTGTGTGTGTGTGTGTGTGTGTGTGTGTGTGTGTGTGTGTGTGTGTGAGTGATATCCTGATAGAATCTGCAGGATATAGCAGCTTCTGACAGGGCTGTCTGTTAGGGTTTTTCTCCACCTGCTGGCCAAAACAGCAAACGACAGCCTAAGTCAGAACAGGCCGATAAAATGAGCACAGTGAGTGGCTCTCTGTCTGTGTGTCTTTGAATTATAATTATTGAGATAAAATTAAATGAATTGTTCAATTGTGTCGATTTTATTTTATTTGTTTTACCCCAAGACAGTAAACTGAACTGTGGAGCTGATAATGATATTGAGTAATAAAACCTAGATGCAACACCAGCACAGTTTCATATATGCAGTCCTTTATGGTTTTTGTTCTTTTTAAGTGGTTTTGAATGAATTGAGCCTCAGGTGAGTATTACATATTTGGAAGAAAGGACAGGTAGAAATGAAGCAGTGAAAATCATTAGGTGAACAACTTTAGAATTAGCACTTGGCTCCATCTGCTGACCAAAACAGCAAACAACAACCTCAGTCAAAATTGATTCGTGGTACCAGGGGCGCGAGGTCCGGGGCCTGCGTACTGACTCTTGTCAGTGGGAGGGGGGCTTAAGAGTGGGTCCACGGGCGTGGACGGAGCGCCGGGTGTTGTCGTGTGTGCAAGCTGGCTGGCTGATCCAGGTTTTTTTTAATTTATTATTTATTTATATATATATTTTATTTTATTTTATTTTATTTATTTTTTTAAATTAATGAATTAATTATAATTTTTTTTTTTTTACGTTGTTGAGGAGCAGGGGGCTGCACGCGGTCTGTGTCCAGGGCCACGACGCCGGTGGTAGAGCCCGGGAAAGCAGCACTGTGCTGGGGGAGAGATGGCTGGCTGCTGGGGGGGTGCCTGGAGGCTCCAGGGAGGGGGCCAGGACCCCAGTGGTAGAGCCCGGGACAGCAGCACTGTGCTGGGGCAGGGGTGGCTGGCTGCTGGCCGGGAGTGTCCGGCCTTGTGGAGGGTTAGGGTTGGAGTGGGGTTGGGGTGGGGGGGTCCTGGCTAGTGGAGGTCAGGGTTGGGGGGGGGTCGTGGCTTGTGGAGGGTTAGGGTTGGGTGGGGGGGGTCACGGTTAGGGGTTAGGGTTAGGGTTAGGGTTAGGATAAGGGGTGATAACCAGAATTATGGATCCGCGGAACTCCAATAAACAGATGAAAATAAGGTCCTAGAGACATGGGACCTTGACCATGCCCCCCATTTGTGACCACCCCGAGTTGATTGGGAGCACTTTGAAGTGGGTAGGACATTTCGTTCCGGAGTAATTGCCAATTGAAATCGTGGGATTTTAACCGTGCATAACTTTTGAAAGGAATGTCGTGCAGTAATAAAAGACACACGGGTGTGTCCAGGGTGGTCAAAATATGCCTGATCGAGCTCATTTGCAAGTTTGTAGGATGTATCGTTGAAGACTTATAGTCAACAATCCTCTCAGCCAATCAGAATCGATCGTCACACGGCGATTGAAAATATCCTTCAGAAGAAGTATTTGGCTTGGAAGTGGAAAAATACATTCGCAGATTCCAATTTGGAAGTTGGAACTCATTAATAGATACAAATTGGGAATCCACTGACAGATGCAAATTTGGAATCCACTGACAGATGCAAATTTAGAATCCACTGACAGGTACAAATTTGGAAGTTGGAATTCATTGACGGATACAAATTTGGAATCCAATCACAGATACAAATTTGGAATCCACTGACAGATACAAATTTGGAATCCACTGACAGATACAAATTTGGAAGTTGGAATTCATTGACAGATACAAATTTGGAATCCACTGACAGATACAAATTTGGAAGTTGGAATTCATTGACAGATACAAATTTGGAATCCAATGACAGATACAAATTTGGAAGTTAGATTTCGTTGACAGATACAAATTTGGAATCCAATGACAGATACAAATTTAAATTCCACCGACAGATACAAATTTGGAATCCACCGACAGATACAAATTTGGCATCCACTGACAGATACGAATTTGGAATCCACTGACAGATACAAATTTGGAATCCAATGACAGATACAAATTTGGAAGTTGGATTTCATTGACAGATACAAATTTGGAATCCAATGACAGATACAAATTTGGAAGTTGGATTTCGTTGACAGATACAAATTTGGAATCCAATGACAGATACAAATTTGGAAGTTGGAATCCAATGACAGATACAAATTTGGAAAACACAGAATGATACAAATTTGGAAGTTGGAATTCATTGATAGATACAAATCTGGAATCCATTGGGGAGGTGTGTGTGTGTGTGTGTGTGTGTGTGTGTGTGTGTGTGTGTGTGTGTGTTTGTGAGTGAGTGTTTGTGTGTGTGTGAGTGTGTGTGTCTGTGTGTGTGTCTCTGTGTCTGTGTGTGTCTGTGTGTGAGTGAGTGTTTGTGTGTGTGTTTGAGTGAGTGTGTGTGTGTGTGTGTGTGTGTGTGTGTGTGTGTGTGTGTGAATGAGTGTGTGTGTGTGTGTGTGTGTGTGTGTGTGTGTGTGTGTGTGTGTGTGTGTGTGTGTGTGTGTGTGTGTGAGTGATATCCTGATAGAATCTGCAGGATATAGCAGCTTCTGACAGGGCTGTCTGTTAGGGTTTTTCTCCACCTGCTGGCCAATACAGCAAACGACAGCCTAAGTCAGAACAGGCCGATAAAATGAGCACAGTGAGTGGCTCTCTGTCTGTGTGTCATTGAATAATAATTATTGAGATAAAATTAAATGAATTATTAAATTGTATCGATTTTATTTTATTTGTTTTACCCCAAGACAGTAAACTGAACTGTGGAGCTGATAATGATATTGAGTAATAAAACCTAGATGCAACACCAGCACAGTTTCATATATGCAGTCCTTTATTGTTTTTGTTCTTTTTAAGTGGTTTTGAATGAATTGAGCCTCAGGTGAGTATTACATATTTGGAAGAAAGGACAGGTAGAAATGAAGCAGTGAAAATCATTAGGTGAACAACTTTAGAATTAGCACTTGGCTCCATCTGCTGGCCAAAACAGCAAACAACAGCCTCAGTCAAAATTGATTCGTGGTACCAGGGGCGCGAGGTCCGGGGCCTGCGTACTGACTCTTGTCAGTGGGAGGGGGGCTTAAGAGTGGGTCCACGGGGGTGGACGGAGCGCCGGGTGTTGTCGTGTGTGCAAGCTGGCTGGCTGATCCAGGTTTTTTTAATTTATTATTTATGTATATATATATTTTATTTTATTTTATTTATTTTTTTAAATTAATTAATTAATTTTTTTTTTTTTTTTTTTACGTTGTTGAGGACCAGGGGGCTGCACGCGGTCTGTGTCCAGGGCCACGACGCCGGTGGTAGAGCCCGGGAAAGCAGCACTGTGCTGGGGGAGAGATGGCTGGCTGCTGGGGGGTGCCTGGAGGCTCCAGGGAGGGGGCCAGGACCCCGGTGGTAGAGCCCGGGACAGCAGCACTGTGCTGGGGCAGGGGTGGCTGGCTGCTGGCCGGGAATGTCCGGCCTTGTGGAGGGTTAGGGTTGCAGTGGGGTTGGGGTGGGGGGGTCCTGGCTCTTGGAGGATAGGGTTGGGGGGGGTCCTGGCTCGTGGAGGTCAGGGTTGGGGGGGGTCCTGGCTTGTGGAGGGATTAGGGTTGGGGGGGGTTGGTGGCTGGCTGCTGGCCGGGAGTGTCCGGCCTTGTGGAGGGTTAGGGTTGGAGTGGGGTTGGGGTGGGGGGGTCCTGGCTAGTGGAGGTAAGGGTTGGGGGGGGTCGTGGCTTGTGGAGGGTTAGGGTTGGGTTGGGTGGGGGGGGTCACGGTTAGGGGTTAGGGTTAGGGTTAGGATAAGGGGTGATAACCAGAATTATGGATCCGCGGAACTCCAATAAACAGATGAAAATAAGGTCCTAGAGACATGGGACCTTGACCACGCCCCCCATTTGTGACCACCCCGAGTTGATTGGGACCTTTGACGGTGTCTCTATGTCTCTATTCTGATCTCCATCTGAGGAAGTCCTAGGAGGGCGCTCTAGGCTGGGTGGGTAACGCATTGCGTCACTTCCTGTTTGTTGTTCGCGGTCTGTGTCTGTCTGCACGGCGTTACGGGCTCTGATTCTTCGAATCCTTATACTCTGATTTTAGTTTGTTTTGATAATAAAACACTACATCTTGTAAACTTCTCTTTGAATCGAGCACTTGTACCTTTTCTCTTATTTAACTTTCATTTCCACCAGTCACCGGTACATGTACCGTCTCCTGTCCTCTCAGCATGGCCTCCTCTCCCACCGTTTCTCCTTCTTACTGCTCAGTGTGTGAAATGTTTAGTTATTCCTCTGCCTCCTTTAGTGAAGATGGTAAGTGTATAAAATGTAGTTTGTTTGTAGCTTTGGAGGCGAGGCTCAGTGAGTTAGAGGTCCGGTTCCGCCAAATAGACCATAGTCCGGTTGACTTTGTAGCTCGTCAGGCTGAAGTAGCGGCGGACCGGCCAGGTGTAGCTGCTGGTAGCCGCCCCCCTGCAGCACCCGAGCAGCCGGGCAGTCAGGGCGGCTGGGTGACGGTTCGGAGGAAGCGTAGTCCCAAAAGGCGCACGGAACACCACCATTCGCTTCACGTGTCTAACCGTTTTTCCCCACTCAGCGACACACCCGCTGAGAAACCGACCTTGGTGATTGGCGACTCTATTTTGAGGCATGTGAGGCCGACTCCAGCGACCATAGTTAGGTGCATCCCGGGGGCCAGAGCGGGGCGACGTCGAAGCAAACTTGAAGCTGCTGGCAAAGGGTAATCGTAAATACAGTAAAGTTATCATCCATGTCGGCGCTAATGACACCCGGTTACGCCAGTCGGAGGTCACTAAAATCAATATTGTCTCGGTGTGTAACTACGCCAAAACCATGTCGGACTCCGTAGTTTTCTCTGGTCCCCTCCCCCATCTGACCGGTGATTACATGTTTAGCCACATGTTGTCGCTCCGTCGCTGGTTGTCTCGGTGGTGTTCAGAAAACGACGTGGCCTTTATTGACAATTGGAAGACGTTTTGGGGAAAGCCTGGTCTGCTTAGAAGAGACGGCATTCATCCCACCCGGGATGGTGCAGCTCTTATCTCTAGAAATCTGGCTGATATTATTAGATCCTCCCCCTGACAATCCAGGGTCCAGGCCGGGGTGCAGAGCTGCAGTCTTACACGCTTCTCTGCTGCTTCTCGAGGACTATCGCCTGCCAATAAAAAGGTAGAAGTAAATGATGTAATTGGAGATTCTAACGAGGTGCCAAGTAAAATAGATTTAGTATCGATTCCCCGTCCTCCAAATCTTCACCAAGCGTGACGTAATAGAGGCGTTAACCAAAATAACCTCGTAAAAATAAAAACAAATACGCATTTAGTGCGAACTAAAGACCAAACAATTAGATGCGGATTATTAAATATACAATCTTTAAGCTCCAAGTCTCTATTAGTAAACGATCTAATTACTGAGACCCGGAGTGACATTTTCTGCCTAACAGAAACGTGGCTCCAAGAGGAAGAGTTTGTTAGTTTAAATGAATCGACGCCGTCCGGTTACGTTAATTATCATATTCCTCGAATCACAGGTCGAGGTGGAGGAGTAGCGGCGATCTACGACTCCAGTCTTACCATAAAATCCAAACCTAAATGCGATTATAACACATTTGAAAGCCTCACGCTTAGCTTAAAACTGCCGAGCTGGAAATCAGAGAAGCCAGTCTTGTTGGTTGTAGTTTACCGGCCTCCTGCTGGAGCTTATCTGGAGTTTCTGTCTGAGTTCTCAGATTTCTTATCTAGTTTATTGATCAGTACAGATAAAGTCATCATAGTGGGCGACTTTAACATTCATATGGATGTTGACAACGACAATCTTAAGTTGGCTTTTGATTCTCTTCTAGAATCGATGGGGATTTTACAAAAAGTTAACGAACCAACGCATTGTCTTAATCATACTCTTGATCTGGTCCTCGTCTACGGTGTAGAACTTGATAATCTGTTAGTGTCACATGTTAACTCCCTCCTATCCGACCACTATTTAATAACGTTTGAATTCAACATTGTCAACGTTACGCATAATAGGAGGAATTACTTTAGCAGGTGTCTATCCGATAAAGCTATCACTAAATTTAGGGAGGCCGTTGCTCTTCATCTTCTTACAGTGGAACATACTGAAGCCGTTGAGGGCTGTGACCACGGTTCTACCTCTGCAGACGTTGATGTCCTTGTTGGTAGCACTGCAGATGTGTTGCACACAGCTTTAGATGTAGTTGCCTCTTTTGAGAAAGAGGGTCTCAAACCATAGGAGCTTAACTCCCTGGTTTAACTCACATATTCGTATGTTAAAACAGAAAGTGCGTAAAATGGAAAGAAAGTGGTACTCTAGTAGGTCTGTAGATATTTATTATGCATGGAAAGATAGTCTAATAGTGTATAAAAAAGCGCTTCGCAAAGCTAGAACAGCCTATTATTCAGTGTTAATAGAGGATAATAAAAATAACCCACGTTTTCTGTTCAGCACTGTAGCCAGGCTGACAAAGAGCCACAACTCTGTTGAGCCGTGCATCCCTGCAGCTCTCAGTAGTGAAGACTTTATGAGCTTCTTTAGCAATAAAATTGTCAGAATTAGAGAGGAAATCGGCCAGGCCCTCCCGGCAGTGGCTGTGGGAATTTCTTCAACCTCGGCGACTCCCTTATGCTCCGACCTGACTCTAGACTGTTTTGTTCCTGTTGACCTCTCTGAGCTGACCTCAGTCGTCAATGGATCTAAATAATCCACGTGTCTGTTAGACCCAATCCCTACTCGACTACTCAAAAATGTTTTCTCTCTGATTGGACCGACAATACTGAAACAGATCAACTTGTCCCTAGTCTTAGGATATGTACCACAGGCTTTTAAAGTCGCAGTAATCAAACCATTACTTAAAAAACCCTCTCTTGACCCAGACATTTTAGCTAACTATAGACCAATTTCCAACCTTCCATTTATCTCTAAAATTCTGGAAAGGGTAGTTGCAAGCCAGCTGTGTGAGCATTTGTATAGAAATGATCTATTTGAAATTTTTCAGTCAGGGTTCAGAATGCATCATAGCACAGAAACAGCACTGGTTCGAGTCTCGAATGACCTTCTTATGGCCTCAGATAATGGGTTAGTGTCCATACTGGTTCTGCTGGACCTCAGCGCTGCTTTTGATACTATAGATCACAGCATTTTACTGCAGAGGCTAGAGTATGTTGTTGGGATTAAAGGGACAGCTCTAGATTGGTTTAAATCATATCTGTCTGATAGATTCCAGTTTGTTCATGTTCATGAGGTTTCTTCCGTACAGACGAGGGTCTGCTATGGTGTCCCGCAGGGTTCAGTGCTAGGGCCAATCCTGTTCAGTTTATACATGCAGCCCTTGGGAAGTATTATCCGGAACCACGGCATTAATTTTCATTGTTATGCTGATGATACGCAGCTGTATCTGTCTATGAAGCCAGATGAAACAGAACCATTAGACAAACTTCAGATGTGTCTTAAGGACATCAAGGACTGGATGTCCAGAAATTTTTTGCTACTAAATTCTGACTAAATGAATTGTTCAATTGTGTCGATTTTATTTTATTTGTTTTACCCCAAGACAGTAAACTGAACTGTGGAGCTGATAATGATATTGAGTAATAAAACCTAGATGCAACACCAGCACAGTTTCATATATGCAGTCCTTTATGGTTTTTGTTCTTTTTAAGTGGTTTTGAATGTATTGAGCCTCAGGTGAGTATTACATATTTGAAAGAAAGGACAGGTAGAAATGAAGCAGTGAAAATCATTAGGTGAACAACTTTAGAATTAGCACTTGGCTCCATCTGCTGGCCAAAACAGCAAACAACAGCCTCAGTCAAAATTGATTCGTGGTACCAGGGGCGCGAGGTCCGGGGCCTGCGTACTGACTCTTGTCAGTGGGAGGGGTGCTTAAGAGTGGGTCCACGGGCGTGGACGGAGCGCCGGGTGTTGTCGTGTGTGCAAGCTGGCTGGCTGATCCAGGTTTTTTTTAATTTATTATTTATGTATATATATATATTATTTTATTTATTTATTTTTTTTAATTAATTAATTAATTTTTTTTTTTTTTTTTTTTTTTTACGTTGTTGAGGACCAGGGGGCTGCACGCGGTCTGTGTCCAGGGCCACGATGCCCGTGGTAGAGCCCGGGAAAGCAGCACTGTGCTGGGGGAGAGATGGCTGGCTGCTGGGGGGGGTACCTGGGGGCTCCAGGGAGGGGGCCAGGACCCTGGTGGTTAAGCCCGGGACAGCAGCACTGTGCTGGGGGAGAGATGGCTGGCTGCTGGGGGGTGCCTGGAGGCTCCAGGGAGGGGGCCAGGACCCCGGTGGTTAAGCCCGGGACAGCCGCACTGTGCTGGGGCAGGGGTGGCTGGCTGCTGGGGGGGTGCCTGGAGGCTCCAGGGAGGGGGCCAGGATCCCAGTGGTAGAACCCGGGATAGCAGCAATGTGCTGGGGGAGAGATTGCTGGCTGCTGGGGGGTGCCTGGAGGCTCCAGGGAGGGGGCCAGGACCCCGGTGGTAGAGCCCGGGACAGCAGCACTGTGCTGGGGGAGAGATGGCTGGCTGCTGGGGGGTGCCTGGAGGCTCCAGGGAGGGGGCCAGGACCCCGGTGGTAGAACCCGGGATAGCAGCACTGTGCTAGGGCAGGGGTGGCTGGCTGCTGGGGGGTGCCTGGAGGCTCCAGGGAGGGGGCCAGGACCCCGGTGGTAGAACCCGGGACAGCAGCACTGTGCTGGGGCAGGGGTGGCTGGCTGCTGGCCAAGAGTGTCCGGCCTTGTGGAGGGTTAGGGTTGGAGTGGGGTTGGGATGGTGGGGTCCTGGCTCGTGGAGGTCAGGGTTGGGGGGGGTCCTGGCTTGTGGAGGTTAGGGTTGGGGGGGTCCTGGCTCTTGGAGGTTAGGGTTGGGGGGGGGTCCTGGCTCGTGGAGGTCAGGGTTGGGGGGGGTCCTGGCTTGTGGAGGGATTAGGGTTGGGTGGGGGGGGGTCCTGGCTCGTGGAGGTCAGGTTTGGGGGGGGGGCTCCTGGCTTGTGGAGGGTAGGGTTGGGGGGGTCCTGGCTCGTGGAGGTAACGGTTGGGGGGGGGGTCCTTGCTCGTGGAGGGTTAGGGTTGGGTGGGGGGGGGTCAGTGTTAGGGGTTAGGGTTAGGGTTAGGGTTAGGATAAGGGGTGATAACCAGAATTATGGATCCGCGGAACTCCAATAAACAAATGAAAATAAGGTCTTAGAGACATGGGACCTTGACCACGCCCCCCATTTGTGACCACCCCGAGTTGATTGGGAGCACTTTGAAGTGGGTAGGACATTTCGTTCCGGAGTAATTGCCAATTGAAATCGTGGGATTTTAACCGTGCATAACTTTTGAAAGGAATGTCGTGCAGTAATAAAAGACACACGGGTGTGTCCAGGGTGGTCAAAATATGCCTGATCGAGCTCATTTGCAAGTTTGTAGGATGTATCGTTGAAGACTTATAGTCAACAATCCTCTCAGCCAATCAGAATCGAGCGTCACACGGCGATTGAAAATATCCTTCAGAAGAAGTATTTGGCTTGGAAGTGGAAAAATACATTTGCAGATTCCAATTTGGAAGTTGGAACTCATTGATAGATACAAATTTGGAATCCACTGACAGATGCAAATTGGGAATCCACTGACAGATGCAAATTTGGAATCCACTGACAGATACAAATTTGGAAGTTGGATTTCATTGACAGATACAAATTTGGAATCCACTGACAGATACAAATTTGGAAGCTGGAATTCATTGACAGATACAAATTTGGAATCCAATGACAGATACAAATTTGGAAGTTGGATTTCGTTGACAGATACAAATTTGGAATCCACTGACAGATACGAATTGGGAATCCACTGACAGATACAAATTTGGAATCCAATGACAGATACAAATTTGGAATTTGGATTTCATTGACAGATACAAATTTGGAATCCAATGACAGATACAAATTTGGAAGTTGGATTTCGTTGACAGATACAAATTTGGAATCCAATGACAGATACAAATTTGGAAGCTGGAATCCAATGACAGATACAAATTTGGAATACACTGAATGATACAAATTTGGAAATTGGAATTCATTGATAGATACAAATCTGGAATCCATTGGGGAGGTGTGTGTGTGTGTGTGTGTGTGTGTGTGTGTGTGTGTGTGTGTGTGTGTGTGTGTGTGTGTGTGTGTGTGTGTGTGTGTGTGTGTGTGTGTGTGTGAGTGATATCCTGATAGAATCTGCAGGATATAGCAGCTTCTGACAGGGCTGTCTGTTAGGGTTTTTCTCCACCTGCTGGCCAAAACAGCAAACGACAGCCTCAGTCAGAACAGGCCGATAAAATGAGCACAGTGAGTGGCTCTCTGTCTGTGTGTCATTGAATAATAATTATTGAGATAAAATTAAATGAATTGTTCAATTGTGTCGATTTTATTTTATTTGTTTTACCCCAAGACAGTAAACTGAACTGTGGAGCTGATATTGATATTGAGTAATAAAACCTCGATGCAACACCAGCACAGTTTCATATATGCAGCCCTTTATGGTTTTTGTTCTTTTTAAGTGGTTTTGAATGAATTGAGCCTCAGGTGAGTATTACATATTTGGAAGAAAGGACAGGTAGAAATGAAGCAGTGAAAATCATTAGGTGAACAACTTTAGAATTAGCACTTGGCTCCATCTGCTGGCCAAAACAGCAAACAACAGCCTCAGTCAAAATTGATTCGTGGTACCAGGGGCGCGAGGTCCGGGGCCTGCGTACTGACTCTTGTCAGTGGGAGGGGGGCTTAAGAGTGGGTCCACGGGCGTGGACGGAGCGCCGGGTGTTGTCGTGTGTGCAAGCTGGCTGGCTGATCCAGGTTTTTTTTAATTTATTATTTATTTATATGTATATTTTATTTATTTATTTTTTTTTAATTAATTAATTAAATTTGTTTTTTTTGTTTTTTTTTTTTTTTTTTACGTTGTTGAGGACCAGGGGGCTGCACACGGTCTGTGTCCAGGGCCACGATGCCGGTGGTAGAGCCCGGGAAAGCAGCACTGTGCTGGGGGAGAGATGGCTGGCTGCTGGGGGGGTGCCTGGAGGCTACAGGGAGGGGGCCAGGACCCCGGTGGTAGAGCCCGGGACAGCAGCACTGTGCTGGGGCAGGGGTGGCTGGCTGCTGGGGGGTGCCTGGAGGCTCCACGGAGGGGGCCAGGACCCCGGTGGTAGAGCCCGGGACAGCAGCACTGTGCTGGGGCAGGGGTGGCTGGCTGCTGGCCGGGAGTGTCCGGCCTTGTGGAGGGTTAGGGTTGGAGTGGGGTTGGGATGGTGGGGTCCTGGCTCGTGGAGGTCAGGGTTGGGGGGGGGTCCTGGCTTGTGGAGGTTAGGGTTGGGGGGGTCCTGGCTCTTGGAGGTTAGGGTTGGGGGGGGTCCTGGCTCGTGGAGGTCAGGGTTGGGGGGGGTCCTGGCTTGTGGAGGGATTAGGGTTGGGTGGGGGGGGGTCCTGGCTCGTGGAGGTCAGGTTTGGGGGGGGGCTCCTGGCTTGTGGAGGGTAGGGTTGGCGGGGTCCTGGCTCGTGGAGGTAACGGTTGGGGGGGGTCCTTGCTCGTGGAGGGTTAGGGTTGGGTGGGGGGGGGTCAGTGTTAGGGGTTAGGGTTAGGGTTAGGGTTAGGATAAGGGGTGATAACCAGAATTATGGATCCGCGGAACTCCAATAAACAGATGAAAATAAGGTCCTAGAGACATGGGACCTTGACCACGCCCCCCATTTGTGACCACCCCGAGTTGATTGGGAACACTTTGAAGTGGGTAGGACATTTCGTTCCGGAGTAATTGCCAATTGAAATCGTGGGATTTTAACCGTGCAAAACTTTTGAAAGGAATGTCGTGCAGTAATAAAAGACACACGGGTGTGTCCAGGGTGGTCAAAATATGCCTGATCGAGCTCATTTGCAAGTTTGTAGGATGTATCGTTGAAGACTTATAGTCAACAATCCTCTCAGCCAATCAGAATCGAGCGTCACACGGCGATTGAAAATATCCTTCAGAAGAAGTATTTGGCTTGGAAGTGGAAAAATACATTCGCAGATTCCAATTTGGAAGTTGGAACTCATTGATAGATACAAATTTGGAATCCACTGACAGATGCAAATTGGGAATCCACTGACAGATGCAAATTTGGAATCCACTGACAGATACAAATTTGGAAGTTAAATTTCATTGACAGATACAAATTTGGAATCCAATGACAGATACAAATTTGGAAGTTGGATTTCGTTGACAGATACAAATTTGGAATCCAATGACAGATACAAATTTGGAAGTTGGATTTCGTTGACAGATACAAATTTGGAATCCACTGACAGATACGAATTTGGAATCCACTGACAGATACAAATTTGGAATCCAATGACAGATACAAATTTGGAAGTTGGATTTCATTGACAGATACAAATTTGGAATCCAATGACAGATACAAAATTGGAAGTTGGATTTCGTTGACAGATACAAATTTGGAATCCAATGACAGATACAAATTTGGAAGTTGGAATCCAATGACAGATACAAATTTGGAATCCATTGGGGAGGTGTGTGTGTGTGTGTGTGTGTGTGTGTGTGTGTGTGTGTGTGTGTGTGTGTGTGTGTGTGTGTGTGTGTGTGTGTGTGTGTGTGTGTGTGTGTGTGTGTGTGAGTGATATCCTGATAGAATCTGCAGGATATAGCAGCTTCTGACAGGGCTGTCTGTTAGGGTTTTTCTCCACCTGCTGGCCAAAACAGCAAACGACAGCCTCAGTCAGAACAGGCCGATAAAATGAGCACAGTGAGTGGCTCTCTGTCTGTGTGTCTTTGAATAATAATTATTGAGATAAAATTAAATGAATTGTTCAATTGTGTCGATTTATTTCATTTGTTTTACACCAAGACAGTAAACTGAACTGTGGAGCTGATATTGATATTGAGTAATAAAACCTAGATGCAACACCAGCACAGTTTCATATATGCAGCCCTTTATGGTTTTTGTTCTTTTTAAGTGGTTTTGAATGAATTGAGCCTCAGGTGAGTATTACATATTTGGAAGAAAAGACAGGTAGAAATGAAGCAGTGAAAATCATTAGGTGAAACACTTTAGAATTAGCACTTGGCTCCATCTGCTGGCCAAAACAGGAAACAACAGCCTCAGTCAAAATTGATTCGTGGTACCAGGGGCGCGAGGTGTGGGGCCTGCGTACTGACTCTTGTCAGTGGGAGGGGGGCTTAAGAGTGGGTCCACGGGCGTGGACGGAGCGCCGGGTGTTGTCGTGTGTGCAAGCTGGCAGGCTGATCCAGGTTTTTTAAATTTATTATTTATTTATATATATATTTTATTTTATTTATTTTTTTTAATTAAATAATTAATTTTTTTTTTTTTTTTTTCGTTGTTGAGGACCAGGGGGCTGCACGCGGTCTGTGTCCAGGGCCACGACGCCGGTGGTAGAGCCCGGGAAAGCAGCACTGTGCTGGGGGAGAGATGGCTGGCTGCTGGGGGGTGCCTGGAGGCTCCAGGGAGGGGGCCAGGACCCCGGTGGTAGAGCCCGGGACAGCAGCACTGTGCTGGGGCAGGGGTGGCTGGCTGCTGGCCGGGAATGTCCGGCCTTGTGGAGGGTTAGGGTTGCAGTGGGGTTGGGGTGGGGGGGTCCTGGCTCTTGGAGGATAGGGTTGGGGGGGGTCCTGGCTCGTGGAGGTCAGGGTTGGGGGGGGTCCTGGCTTGTGGAGGGATTAGGGTTGGGGGGGGTTGGTGGCTGGCTGCTGGCCGGGAGTGTCCGGCCTTGTGGAGGGTTAGGGTTGGAGTGGGGTTGGGGTGGGGGGGTCCTGGCTAGTGGAGGTCAGGGTTGGGGGGGGGTCGTGGCTTGTGGAGGGTTAGGGTTGGGTTGGGTGGGGGGGGTCACGGTTAGGGGTTAGGGTTAGGGTTAGGGTTAGGATAAGGGGTGATAACCAGAATTATGGATCCGCGGAACTCCAATAAACAGATGAAAATAAGGTCCTAGAGACATGGGACCTTGACCACGCCCCCCATTTGTGACCACCCCGAGTTGATTGGGACCTTTGACGGTGTCTCTATGTCTCTATTCTGATCTCCATCTGAGGAAGTCCTAGGAGGGCGCTCTAGGCTGGGTGGGTAACGCATTGCGTCACTTCCTGTTTGTTGTTCGCGGTCTGTGTCTGTCTGCACGGCGTTACGGGCTCTGATTCTTCGAATCCTTATACTCTGATTTTAGTTTGTTTTGATAATAAAACACTACATCTTGTAAACTTCTCTTTGAATCGAGCACTTGTACCTTTTCTCTTATTTAACTTTCATTTCCACCAGTCACCGGTACATGTACCGTCTCCTGTCCTCTCAGCATGGCCTCCTCTCCCACCGTTTCTCCTTCTTACTGCTCAGTGTGTGAAATGTTTAGTTATTCCTCTGCCTCCTTTAGTGAAGATGGTAAGTGTATAAAATGTAGTTTGTTTGTAGCTTTGGAGGCGAGGCTCAGTGAGTTAGAGGTCCGGTTCCGCCAAATAGACCATAGTCCGGTTGACTTTGTAGCTCGTCAGGCTGAAGTAGCGGCGGACCGGCCAGGTGTAGCTGCTGGTAGCCGCCCCCCTGCAGCACCCGAGCAGCCGGGCAGTCAGGGCGGCTGGGTGACGGTTCGGAGGAAGCGTAGTCCCAAAAGGCGCACGGAACACCACCATTCGCTTCACGTGTCTAACCGTTTTTCCCCACTCAGCGACACACCCGCTGAGAAACCGACCTTGGTGATTGGCGACTCTATTTTGAGGCATGTGAGGCCGACTCCAGCGACCATAGTTAGGTGCATCCCGGGGGCCGGAGCGGGCGACGTCGAAGCAAACTTGAAGCTGCTGGCAAAGGGTAATCGTAAATACAGTAAAGTTATCATCCATGTCGGCGCTAATGACACCCGGTTACGCCAGTCGGAGGTCACTAAAATCAATATTGTCTCGGTGTGTAACTACGCCAAAACCATGTCGGACTCCGTAGTTTTCTCTGGTCCCCTCCCCAATCTGACCGGTGATTACATGTTTAGCCGCATGTTGTCGCTCCGTCGCTGGTTGTCTCGGTGGTGTTCAGAAAACGACGTGGCCTTTATTGACAATTGGAAGACGTTTTGGGGAAAGCCTGGTCTGCTTAGAAGAGACGGCATTCATCCCACCCGGGATGGTGCAGCTCTTATCTCTAGAAATCTGGCTGATATTATTAGATCCTCCCCCTGACAATCCAGGGTCCAGGCCGGGGTGCAGAGCTGCAGTCTTACACGCTTCTCTGCTGCTTCTCGAGGACTATCGCCTGCCAATAAAAAGGTAGAAGTAAATGATGTAATTGGAGATTCTAACGAGGTGCCAAGTAAAATAGATTTAGTATCGATTCCCCGTCCTCCAAATCTTCACCAAGCGTGACGTAATAGAGGCGTTAACCAAAATAACCTCGTAAAAATAAAAACAAATACGCATTTAGTGTGAACTAAAGACCAAACAATTAGATGCGGATTATTAAATATACGATCTTTAAGCTCCAAGTCTCTATTAGTAAACGATCTAATTACTGAGACCCGGAGTGACATTTTCTGCCTAACAGAAACGTGGCTCCAAGAGGAAGAGTTTGTTAGTTTAAATGAATCGACGCCGTCCGGTTACGTTAATTATCATATTCCTCGAATCACAGGTCGAGGTGGAGGAGTAGCGGCGATCTACGACTCCAGTCTTACCATAAAATCCAAACCTAAATGCGATTATAACACATTTGAAAGCCTCACGCTTAGCTTAAAACTGCCGAGCTGGAAATCAGAGAAGCCAGTCTTGTTGGTTGTAGTTTACCGGCCTCCTGCTGGAGCTTATCTGGAGTTTCTGTCTGAGTTCTCAGATTTCTTATCTAGTTTATTGATCAGTACAGATAAAGTCATCATAGTGGGCGACTTTAACATTCATATGGATGTTGACAACGACAATCTTAAGTTGGCTTTTGATTCTCTTCTAGAATCGATGGGGATTTTACAAAAAGTTAACGAACCAACGCATTGTCTTAATCATACTCTTGATCTGGTCCTCGTCTACGGTGTAGAACTTGATAATCTGTTAGTGTCACATGTTAACTCCCTCCTATCCGACCACTATTTAATAACGTTTGAATTCAACATTGTCAACGTTACGCATAATAGGAGGAATTACTTTAGCAGGTGTCTATCCGATAAAGCTATCACTAAATTTAGGGAGGCCGTTGCTCTTCATCTTCTTACAGAGGAACATAGTGAAGCAGTTGAGGGCTGTGACCTCGGTTCTACCTCTGCAGACGTTGATTTCCTTGTTGGTAGCACTGCAGATGTGTTGCATACAGCTTTAGATGTAGTTGCTCCTTTGAGAAAGAGGGTCTCTAACCATAGGAGCTTAACTCCCTGGTTTAACTCACATATTCGTATGTTAAAACAGAAAGTGCGTAAAATGGAAAGAAAGTGGTACTCTAGTAGGTCTGTAGATATTTATTATGCATGGAAAGATAGTCTAATAGTGTATAAAAAAGCGCTTCGCAAAGCTAGAACAGCCTATTATTCAGTGTTAATAGAGGATAATAAAAATAACCCACGTTTTCTGTTCAGCACTGTAGCCAGGCTGACAAAGAGCCACAACTCTGTTGAGCCGTGCATCCCTGCAGCTCTCAGTAGTGAAGACTTTATGAGCTTCTTTAGCAATAAAATTGTCAGAATTAGAGAGGAAATCGGCCAGGCCCTCCCGGCAGTGGCTGTGGGAATTTCTTCAACCTCGGCGACTCCCTTATGCTCCGACCTGTCTCTAGACTGTTTTGTTCCTGTTGACCTCTCTGAGCTGACCTCAGTCGTCAATGGATCTAAATAATCCACGTGTCTGTTAGACCCAATCCCTACTCGACTACTCAAAAATGTTTTCTCTCTGATTGGACCGACAATACTGAAACAGATCAACTTGTCCCTAGTCTTAGGATATGTACCACAGGCTTTTAAAGTCGCAGTAATCAAACCATTACTTAAAAAACCCTCTCTTGACCCAGACATTTTAGCTAACTATAGACCAATTTCCAACCTTCCATTTATCTCTAAAATTCTGGAAAGGGTAGTTGCAAGCCAGCTGTGTGAGCATTTGTATAGAAATGATCTATTTGAAATTTTTCAGTCAGGGTTCAGAATGCATCATAGCACAGAAACAGCACTGGTTCGAGTCTCGAATGACCTTCTTATGGCCTCAGATAATGGGTTAGTGTCCATACTGGTTCTGCTGGACCTCAGCGCTGCTTTTGATACTATAGATCACAGCATTTTACTGCAGAGGCTAGAGTATGTTGTTGGGATTAAAGGGACAGCTCTAGATTGGTTTAAATCATATCTGTCTGATAGATTCCAGTTTGTTCATGTTCATGAGGTTTCTTCCGTACAGACGAGGGTCTGCTATGGTGTCCCGCAGGGTTCAGTGCTAGGGCCAATCCTGTTCAGTTTATACATGCAGCCCTTGGGAAGTATTATCCGGAACCACGGCATTAATTTTCATTGTTATGCTGATGATACGCAGCTGTATCTGTCTATGAAGCCAGATGAAACAGAACCATTAGACAAACTTCAGATGTGTCTTAAGGACATCAAGGACTGGATGTCCAGAAATTTTTTGCTACTAAATTCTGATAAAA
Organism: Xenentodon cancila; assembly: GCA_014839995.1. NCBI lineage: Eukaryota > Metazoa > Chordata > Actinopteri > Beloniformes > Belonidae > Xenentodon > Xenentodon cancila. Next base: position 12,340,166 of record CM026214.1, on the reverse strand, counting down.
CAGAAGTTGTTGTTTGTGGTCCCAAACAGCTTAGGAAGGGATTAGATGGTCTTGCGATGGCCTCCAGTAAAACTGTGCGAAACCTTGGCGGTATATTTGATCAGGATTTGTCATTTAAACAGCATATTAATCAGGTTTGTAAAACTGCGTTTTTCCACCTCCGTAATATCGCAAAGATCAGGAGCATCCTCTCGCAGAGTAATGCCGAAAAACTAATTCATGCGTTCGTATCTTCTAGACTAGATTACTGTAACGTGTTGTTGGCTGGATGTCCAAGTAATTCTCTTAACAGCCTCCAGCTGATCCAAAATGCAGCAGCGCGAGTGCTGACAGGAATCAACAAGAGAGACCACGTCTCTCCAGTTTTAGCTTCCCTCCATTGGCTCCCTGTAAAATTTAGAATCAAATTCAAAATTTTATTACTGGCATATAAAGTCCAAAATGACCTAGCGCCGCGATATTTGCAAGACCTTATAGAACCGTACGTTCCTAATAGAGCTCTCCGTTCTCAGGGTGCAGGTTTACTCGTAGTTCCTAGAGTATCGAAAATTAGATTTGGAGGACGGGCTTTCTGTTATCAGGCACCATCACTCTGGAACCAACTTCCAGTTTGGGTTAAGGAGGCTGATACCACCTCCACCTTTAAAACTAAACTTAAAACATTTCTGTTTAATAAAGCATATAGTTAGTGTACATTTAGTACCTTAATGTGTCAGGGCCAGTAGTCAAAGCTGCAGCTACAGGACCAGATTAGAGCAGCTCATCTTAAACATAGCTTCGGTGTAGATATGCTGTTATAGGCCTATGCTGCAGGGGGGCACCAACATGATCCACTGAGTGGTGCCTTTCACCTTCTCTGTTTCTCTTTGCCTTCTCTGTCTCTTCTTCACCTCAACCCTCATTTATTAACAATATCCCATAAACTTAATTGTGGTCCATTGTTCTTGTAGTTTTTTGTGCTTGTCTGGCCCTTCTTTTCCTCTTCTTTGCATGTCCTGCGGACCAGAGCCTCAGGAGCTGCTTGCTGACCTGCAGTTCCACCTCTGACCATCCCAGTGTCTGCCTTCACCTGTCTGTGTGGATGTCTGTTGGATGCTTGCTGACACCCCGACCTGCAGTCCTCATCCCCTTGTATCACCGTCTATCCATATATCACCCATATTCACAGAAGTCTAATTGGACTACCAAGGACAGTTACTAATGTATCCTATCTTGTACCTTTGACGGTGTCTCTATGTCTCTATTCTTTCTTATTTCTTGCTCTACCCGGCTGGCCTTCGGCAGGAGGGTCCCCCCTCATGAGCCAGGTCCTGCTCAAGGTTTCTTCCCTCTTAAAGGGGAGTTTTTCCTTGCCACTGTCTGGCTTAAGGTTTTTCTTCCACTAGGGGAGTTTTTACCTGCCGCTGTTTATGTAATAATTGCTCGGGGGTCATGTTCTGGGTCTCTGGAAAGCGCCTAGAGACAACTTGTGTTGTAATAGACGCTATATAAATAAAATTGAATTGAAATTGAACTTTGAAGTGGGTAGGACATTTCGTTCCGGAGTAATTGCCAATTGAAATCGTGGGATTTTAACCGTGCATAACTTTTGAAAGGAATGTCGTGCAGTAATAAAAGACACACGGGTGTGTCCAGGGTGGTCAAAATATGCCTGATCGAGCTCATTTGCAAGTTTGTAGGATGTATCGTTGAAGACTTATAGTCAACAATCCTCTCAGCCAATCAGAATCGAGCGTCACACGGCAATTGAAAATATCCTTCAGAAGAAGTATTTGGCTTGGAAGTGGAAAAATACATTCGCAGATTCCAATTTGGAAGTTGGAACTCATTGATAGATACAAATTTGGAATCCACTGACAGATG
>CM026214.1:12313303-12333303 GCA_014839995.1 Xenentodon cancila | reverse complement strand
CCTGATCGAGCTCATTTGCATGTTTGTAGGATGTATCGTTGAAGACTTATAGTCAACAATCCTCTCAGCCAATCAGAATCGAGCGTCACACGGCGATTGAAAATACCCTTCAGAAGAAGTATTTGGCTTGGAAGTGGAAAAATACAATCGCAGATTCCAATTTGGAAGTTGGAACTCATTATTAGATACAAATTTGGAATCCACTGACAGATGCAAATTGGGAATCCACTGACAGATGCAAATTTGGAATACACTGACAGATACAAATTTGGAATCCACTGACAGATACAAATTTGGAAGTTGGAATTCATTGACGGATACAAATTTGGAATCCAATCACAGATACAAATTTGGAATCCACTGACAGATACAAATTTGGAAGTTGGAATTCATTGACGGATACAAATTTGGAATCCACTGACAGATACAAATTTGGAAGTTGGAATTCATTGACAGATACAAATTTGGAATCCACTGACAGATACAAATTTGGAAGCTGGAATTCATTGACGGATACAAATTTGGAATCCAATGACAGATACAAATTTGGAATTCCCCGACAGATACAAATTTGGAATCCACTGACAGATACGAATTTGGAATCCACTGACAGATACAAATTTGGAATCCAATGACAGATACAAATTTGGAAGTTGGATTTCATTGACAGATACAAATTTGGAATCCAATGACAGATACAAATTTGGAAGTTGGATTTCGTTGACAGATAAAAATTTGGAATCCAATGACAGATACAAATTTGGAAGTTGGAATCCAATGACAGATACAAATTTGGAATACACTGAATGATACAAATTTGGAAGTTGGAATTCATTGATAGATACAAATCTGGAATCCATTGGGGAGGTGTGTGTGTGTGTGTGTGAGTGTGTGTGTGTGTGTGTGTGTCTCTGTGTCTGTGTGTGTCTGTGTGTGAGTGAGTGTTTGTGTGTGTGTGAGAGTGAGTGTGTGTGTGTCTGTGTGTGTGTGAGAGTGAGTGTGTGTGTGTCTGTGTGTGTGTGAGAGTGAGTGTGTGTGTGTGTATGTGTGTGTGTGTGTGTGTGTGTGTGTGTGTATGAGTGTGTGTGTGTGTGTGTGTGTGTGTGTGTGTGTGTGTGTGTGTGTGTGTGTGTGTGTGTGTGTGTGTGTGTGTGTGTGTGTGTGTGTGTGAGTGATATCCTGATAGAATCTGCAGGATATAGCAGCTTCTGACAGGGCTGTCTGTTAGGGTTTTTCTCCACCTGCTGGCCAAAACAGCAAACGACAGCCTAAGTCAGAACAGGCCGATAAAATGAGCACAGTGAGTGGCTCTCTGTCTGTGTGTCTTTGAATTATAATTATTGAGATAAAATTAAATGAATTGTTCAATTGTGTCGATTTTATTTTATTTGTTTTACCCCAAGACAGTAAACTGAACTGTGGAGCTGATAATGATATTGAGTAATAAAACCTAGATGCAACACCAGCACAGTTTCATATATGCAGTCCTTTATGGTTTTTGTTCTTTTTAAGTGGTTTTGAATGAATTGAGCCTCAGGTGAGTATTACATATTTGGAAGAAAGGACAGGTAGAAATGAAGCAGTGAAAATCATTAGGTGAACAACTTTAGAATTAGCACTTGGCTCCATCTGCTGACCAAAACAGCAAACAACAACCTCAGTCAAAATTGATTCGTGGTACCAGGGGCGCGAGGTCCGGGGCCTGCGTACTGACTCTTGTCAGTGGGAGGGGGGCTTAAGAGTGGGTCCACGGGCGTGGACGGAGCGCCGGGTGTTGTCGTGTGTGCAAGCTGGCTGGCTGATCCAGGTTTTTTTTAATTCATTATTTATTTATATATATATTTTATTTTATTTTATTTTATTTTTTTTTTTAAATTAATGAATTAATTATAATTTTTTTTTTTTTACGTTGTTGAGGACCAGGGGGGCTGCACGCGGTCTGTGTCCAGGGCCACGACGCCGGTGGTAGAGCCCGGGAAAGCAGCACTGTGCTGGGGGAGAGATGGCTGGCTGCTGGGGGGGTGCCTGGAGGCTCCAGGGAGGGGGCCAGGACCCCAGTGGTAGAGCCCGGGACAGCAGCACTGTGCTGGGGCAGGGGTGGCTGGCTGCTGGCCGGGAGTGTCCGGCCTTGTGGAGGGTTAGGGTTGGAGTGGGGTTGGGGTGGGGGGGTCCTGGCTAGTGGAGGTCAGGGTTGGGGGGGGTCGTGGCTTGTGGAGGGTTAGGGTTGGGTGGGGGGGGGTCACGGTTAGGGGTTAGGGTTAGGATTAGGGTTAGGATAAGGGGTGATAACCAGAATTATGGATCCGCGGAACTCCAATAAACAGATGAAAATAAGGTCCTAGAGACATGGGACCTTGACCATGCCCCCCATTTGTGACCACCCCGAGTTGATTGGGAGCACTTTGAAGTGGGTAGGACATTTCGTTCCGGAGTAATTGCCAATTGAAATCGTGGGATTTTAACCGTGCATAACTTTTGAAAGGAATGTCGTGCAGTAATAAAAGACACACGGGTGTGTCCAGGGTGGTCAAAATATGCCTGATCGAGCTCATTTGCAAGTTTGTAGGATGTATCGTTGAAGACTTATAGTCAACAATCCTCTCAGCCAATCAGAATCGATCGTCACACGGCGATTGAAAATATCCTTCAGAAGAAGTATTTGGCTTGGAAGTGGAAAAATACATTCGCAGATTCCAATTTGGAAGTTGGAACTCATTAATAGATACAAATTGGGAATCCACTGACAGATGCAAATTTGGAATCCACTGACAGATGCAAATTTAGAATCCACTGACAGGTACAAATTTGGAAGTTGGAATTCATTGACGGATACAAATTTGGAATCCAATCACAGATACAAATTTGGAATCCACTGACAGATACAAATTTGGAATCCACTGACAGATACAAATTTGGAAGTTGGAATTCATTGACAGATACAAATTTGGAATCCACTGACAGATACAAATTTGGAAGTTGGAATACATTGACAGATACAAATTTGGAATCCAATGACAGATACAAATTTGGAAGTTAGATTTCGTTGACAGATACAAATTTGGAATCCAATGACAGATACAAATTTAAATTCCACCGACAGATACAAATTTGGAATCCACCGACAGATACAAATTTGGCATCCACTGACAGATACGAATTTGGAATCCACTGACAGATACAAATTTGGAATCCAATGACAGATACAAATTTGGAAGTTGGATTTCATTGACAGATACAAATTTGGAATCCAATGACAGATACAAATTTGGAAGTTGGATTTCGTTGACAGATACAAATTTGGAATCCAATGACAGATACAAATTTGGAAGTTGGAATCCAATGACAGATACAAATTTGGAAAACACAGAATGATACAAATTTGGAAGTTGGAATTCATTGATAGATACAAATCTGGAATCCATTGGGGAGGTGTGTGTGTGTGTGTGTGTGTGTGTGTGTGTGTGTGTGTGTGTGTGTGTTTGTGAGTGAGTGTTTGTGTGTGTGTGAGTGTGTGTGTCTGTGTGTGTGTCTCTGTGTCTGTGTGTGTCTGTGTGTGAGTGAGTGTTTGTGTGTGTGTTTGAGTGAGTGTGTGTGTGTGTGTGTGTGTGTGTGTGTGTGTGTGTGAATGAGTGTGTGTGTGTGTGTGTGTGTGTGTGTGTGTGTGTGTGTGTGTGTGTGTGTGTGTGTGTGTGTGTGTGTGTGTGTGAGTGATATCCTGATAGAATCTGCAGGATATAGCAGCTTCTGACAGGGCTGTCTGTTAGGGTTTTTCTCCACCTGCTGGCCAATACAGCAAACGACAGCCTAAGTCAGAACAGGCCGATAAAATGAGCACAGTGAGTGGCTCTCTGTCTGTGTGTCATTGAATAATAATTATTGAGATAAAATTAAATGAATTATTAAATTGTATCGATTTTATTTTATTTGTTTTACCCCAAGACAGTAAACTGAACTGTGGAGCTGATAATGATATTGAGTAATAAAACCTAGATGCAACACCAGCACAGTTTCATATATGCAGTCCTTTATTGTTTTTGTTCTTTTTAAGTGGTTTTGAATGAATTGAGCCTCAGGTGAGTATTACATATTTGGAAGAAAGGACAGGTAGAAATGAAGCAGTGAAAATCATTAGGTGAACAACTTTAGAATTAGCACTTGGCTCCATCTGCTGGCCAAAACAGCAAACAACAGCCTCAGTCAAAATTGATTCGTGGTACCAGGGGCGCGAGGTCCGGGGCCTGCGTACTGACTCTTGTCAGTGGGAGGGGGGCTTAAGAGTGGGTCCACGGGGGTGGACGGAGCGCCGGGTGTTGTCGTGTGTGCAAGCTGGCTGGCTGATCCAGGTTTTTTTAATTTATTATTTATGTATATATATATTTTATTTTATTTTATTTATTTTTTTAAATTAATTAATTAATTTTTTTTTTTTTTTTTTTTTACGTTGTTGAGGACCAGGGGGCTGCACGCGGTCTGTGTCCAGGGCCACGACGCCGGTGGTAGAGCCCGGGAAAGCAGCACTGTGCTGGGGGAGAGATGGCTGGCTGCTGGGGGGTGCCTGGAGGCTCCAGGGAGGGGGCCAGGACCCCGGTGGTAGAGCCCGGGACAGCAGCACTGTGCTGGGGCAGGGGTGGCTGGCTGCTGGCCGGGAATGTCCGGCCTTGTGGAGGGTTAGGGTTGCAGTGGGGTTGGGGTGGGGGGGTCCTGGCTCTTGGAGGATAGGGTTGGGGGGGGTCCTGGCTCGTGGAGGTCAGGGTTGGGGGGGGGTCCTGGCTTGTGGAGGGATTAGGGTTGGGGGGGGGTTGGTGGCTGGCTGCTGGCCGGGAGTGTCCGGCCTTGTGGAGGGTTAGGGTTGGAGTGGGGTTGGGGTGGGGGGGTCCTGGCTAGTGGAGGTAAGGGTTGGGGGGGGGTCGTGGCTTGTGGAGGGTTAGGGTTGGGTTGGGTGGGGGGGGGTCACGGTTAGGGGTTAGGGTTAGGGTTAGGATAAGGGGTGATAACCAGAATTATGGATCCGCGGAACTCCAATAAACAGATGAAAATAAGGTCCTAGAGACATGGGACCTTGACCACGCCCCCCATTTGTGACCACCCCGAGTTGATTGGGACCTTTGACGGTGTCTCTATGTCTCTATTCTGATCTCCATCTGAGGAAGTCCTAGGAGGGCGCTCTAGGCTGGGTGGGTAACGCATTGCGTCACTTCCTGTTTGTTGTTCGCGGTCTGTGTCTGTCTGCACGGCGTTACGGGCTCTGATTCTTCGAATCCTTATACTCTGATTTTAGTTTGTTTTGATAATAAAACACTACATCTTGTAAACTTCTCTTTGAATCGAGCACTTGTACCTTTTCTCTTATTTAACTTTCATTTCCACCAGTCACCGGTACATGTACCGTCTCCTGTCCTCTCAGCATGGCCTCCTCTCCCACCGTTTCTCCTTCTTACTGCTCAGTGTGTGAAATGTTTAGTTATTCCTCTGCCTCCTTTAGTGAAGATGGTAAGTGTATAAAATGTAGTTTGTTTGTAGCTTTGGAGGCGAGGCTCAGTGAGTTAGAGGTCCGGTTCCGCCAAATAGACCATAGTCCGGTTGACTTTGTAGCTCGTCAGGCTGAAGTAGCGGCGGACCGGCCAGGTGTAGCTGCTGGTAGCCGCCCCCCTGCAGCACCCGAGCAGCCGGGCAGTCAGGGCGGCTGGGTGACGGTTCGGAGGAAGCGTAGTCCCAAAAGGCGCACGGAACACCACCATTCGCTTCACGTGTCTAACCGTTTTTCCCCACTCAGCGACACACCCGCTGAGAAACCGACCTTGGTGATTGGCGACTCTATTTTGAGGCATGTGAGGCCGACTCCAGCGACCATAGTTAGGTGCATCCCGGGGGCCAGAGCGGGCGACGTCGAAGCAAACTTGAAGCTGCTGGCAAAGGGTAATCGTAAATACAGTAAAGTTATCATCCATGTCGGCGCTAATGACACCCGGTTACGCCAGTCGGAGGTCACTAAAATCAATATTGTCTCGGTGTGTAACTACGCCAAAACCATGTCGGACTCCGTAGTTTTCTCTGGTCCCCTCCCCCATCTGACCGGTGATTACATGTTTAGCCGCATGTTGTCGCTCCGTCGCTGGTTGTCTCGGTGGTGTTCAGAAAACGACGTGGCCTTTATTGACAATTGGAAGACGTTTTGGGGAAAGCCTGGTCTGCTTAGAAGAGACGGCATTCATCCCACCCGGGATGGTGCAGCTCTTATCTCTAGAAATCTGGCTGATATTATTAGATCCTCCCCCTGACAATCCAGGGTCCAGGCCGGGGTGCAGAGCTGCAGTCTTACACGCTTCTCTGCTGCTTCTCGAGGACTATCGCCTGCCAATAAAAAGGTAGAAGTAAATGATGTAATTGGAGATTCTAACGAGGTGCCAAGTAAAATAGATTTAGTATCGATTCCCCGTCCTCCAAATCTTCACCAAGCGTGACGTAATAGAGGCGTTAACCAAAATAACCTCGTAAAAATAAAAACAAATACGCATTTAGTGCGAACTAAAGACCAAACAATTAGATGCGGATTATTAAATATACAATCTTTAAGCTCCAAGTCTCTATTAGTAAACGATCTAATTACTGAGACCCGGAGTGACATTTTCTGCCTAACAGAAACGTGGCTCCAAGAGGAAGAGTTTGTTAGTTTAAATGAATCGACGCCGTCCGGTTACGTTAATTATCATATTCCTCGAATCACAGGTCGAGGTGGAGGAGTAGCGGCGATCTACGACTCCAGTCTTACCATAAAATCCAAACCTAAATGCGATTATAACACATTTGAAAGCCTCACGCTTAGCTTAAAACTGCCGAGCTGGAAATCAGAGAAGCCAGTCTTGTTGGTTGTAGTTTACCGGCCTCCTGCTGGAGCTTATCTGGAGTTTCTGTCTGAGTTCTCAGATTTCTTATCTAGTTTATTGATCAGTACAGATAAAGTCATCATAGTGGGCGACTTTAACATTCATATGGATGTTGACAACGACAATCTTAAGTTGGCTTTTGATTCTCTTCTAGAATCGATGGGGATTTTACAAAAAGTTAACGAACCAACGCATTGTCTTAATCATACTCTTGATCTGGTCCTCGTCTACGGTGTAGAACTTGATAATCTGTTAGTGTCACATGTTAACTCCCTCCTATCCGACCACTATTTAATAACGTTTGAATTCAACATTGTCAACGTTACGCATAATAGGAGGAATTACTTTAGCAGGTGTCTATCCGATAAAGCTATCACTAAATTTAGGGAGGCCGTTGCTCTTCATCTTCTTACAGAGGAACATAGTGAAGCAGTTGAGGGCTGTGACCTCGGTTCTACCTCTGCAGACGTTGATTTCCTTGTTGGTAGCACTGCAGATGTGTTGCATACAGCTTTAGATGTAGTTGCTCCTTTGAGAAAGAGGGTCTCTAACCATAGGAGCTTAACTCCCTGGTTTAACTCACATATTCGTATGTTAAAACAGAAAGTGCGTAAAATGGAAAGAAAGTGGTACTCTAGTAGGTCTGTAGATATTTATTATGCATGGAAAGATAGTCTAATAGTGTATAAAAAAGCGCTTCGCAAAGCTAGAACAGCCTATTATTCAGTGTTAATAGAGGATAATAAAAATAACCCACGTTTTCTGTTCAGCACTGTAGCCAGGCTGACAAAGAGCCACAACTCTGTTGAGCCGTGCATCCCTGCAGCTCTCAGTAGTGAAGACTTTATGAGCTTCTTTAGCAATAAAATTGTCAGAATTAGAGAGGAAATCGGCCAGGCCCTCCCGGCAGTGGCTGTGGGAATTTCTTCAACCTCGGCGACTCCCTTATGCTCCGACCTGACTCTAGACTGTTTTGTTCCTGTTGACCTCTCTGAGCTGACCTCAGTCGTCAATGGATCTAAATAATCCACGTGTCTGTTAGACCCAATCCCTACTCGACTACTCAAAAATGTTTTCTCTCTGATTGGACCGACAATACTGAAACAGATCAACTTGTCCCTAGTCTTAGGATATGTACCACAGGCTTTTAAAGTCGCAGTAATCAAACCATTACTTAAAAAACCCTCTCTTGACCCAGACATTTTAGCTAACTATAGACCAATTTCCAACCTTCCATTTATCTCTAAAATTCTGGAAAGGGTAGTTGCAAGCCAGCTGTGTGAGCATTTGTATAGAAATGATCTATTTGAAATTTTTCAGTCAGGGTTCAGAATGCATCATAGCACAGAAACAGCACTGGTTCGAGTCTCGAATGACCTTCTTATGGCCTCAGATAATGGGTTAGTGTCCATACTGGTTCTGCTGGACCTCAGCGCTGCTTTTGATACTATAGATCACAGCATTTTACTGCAGAGGCTAGAGTATGTTGTTGGGATTAAAGGGACAGCTCTAGATTGGTTTAAATCATATCTGTCTGATAGATTCCAGTTTGTTCATGTTCATGAGGTTTCTTCCGTACAGACGAGGGTCTGCTATGGTGTCCCGCAGGGTTCAGTGCTAGGGCCAATCCTGTTCAGTTTATACATGCAGCCCTTGGGAAGTATTATCCGGAACCACGGCATTAATTTTCATTGTTATGCTGATGATACGCAGCTGTATCTGTCTATGAAGCCAGATGAAACAGAACCATTAGACAAACTTCAGATGTGTCTTAAGGACATCAAGGACTGGATGTCCAGAAATTTTTTGCTACTAAATTCTGACTAAATGAATTGTTCAATTGTGTCGATTTTATTTTATTTGTTTTACCCCAAGACAGTAAACTGAACTGTGGAGCTGATAATGATATTGAGTAATAAAACCTAGATGCAACACCAGCACAGTTTCATATATGCAGTCCTTTATGGTTTTTGTTCTTTTTAAGTGGTTTTGAATGTATTGAGCCTCAGGTGAGTATTACATATTTGAAAGAAAGGACAGGTAGAAATGAAGCAGTGAAAATCATTAGGTGAACAACTTTAGAATTAGCACTTGGCTCCATCTGCTGGCCAAAACAGCAAACAACAGCCTCAGTCAAAATTGATTCGTGGTACCAGGGGCGCGAGGTCCGGGGCCTGCGTACTGACTCTTGTCAGTGGGAGGGGTGCTTAAGAGTGGGTCCACGGGCGTGGACGGAGCGCCGGGTGTTGTCGTGTGTGCAAGCTGGCTGGCTGATCCAGGTTTTTTTTAATTTATTATTTATGTATATATATATATTATTTTATTTTATTTATTTTTTTAAATTAATTAATTAATTTTTTTTTTTTTTTTTTTTTTTACGTTGTTGAGGACCAGGGGGCTGCACGCGGTCTGTGTCCAGGGCCACGATGCCCGTGGTAGAGCCCGGGAAAGCAGCACTGTGCTGGGGGAGAGATGGCTGGCTGCTGGGGGGGGTACCTGGGGGCTCCAGGGAGGGGGCCAGGACCCTGGTGGTTAAGCCCGGGACAGCAGCACTGTGCTGGGGGAGAGATGGCTGGCTGCTGGGGGGTGCCTGGAGGCTCCAGGGAGGGGGCCAGGACCCCGGTGGTTAAGCCCGGGACAGCCGCACTGTGCTGGGGCAGGGGTGGCTGGCTGCTGGGGGGGTGCCTGGAGGCTCCAGGGAGGGGGCCAGGATCCCAGTGGTAGAACCCGGGATAGCAGCACTGTGCTGGGGGAGAGATGGCTGGCTGCTGGGGGGTGCCTGGAGGCTCCAGGGAGGGGGCCAGGACCCCGGTGGTAGAGCCCGGGACAGCAGCACTGTGCTGGGGGAGAGATGGCTGGCTGCTGGGGGGTGCCTGGAGGCTCCAGGGAGGGGGCCAGGACCCCGGTGGTAGAACCCGGGATAGCAGCACTGTGCTAGGGCAGGGGTGGCTGGCTGCTGGGGGGTGCCTGGAGGCTCCAGGGAGGGGGCCAGGACCCCGGTGGTAGAACCCGGGACAGCAGCACTGTGCTGGGGCAGGGGTGGCTGGCTGCTGGCCAAGAGTGTCCGGCCTTGTGGAGGGTTAGGGTTGGAGTGGGGTTGGGATGGTGGGGTCCTGGCTCGTGGAGGTCAGGGTTGGGGGGGGTCCTGGCTTGTGGAGGTTAGGGTTGGGGGGGTCCTGGCTCTTGGAGGTTAGGGTTGGGGGGGGTCCTGGCTCGTGGAGGTCAGGGTTGGGGGGGGGTCCTGGCTTGTGGAGGGATTAGGGTTGGGTGGGGGGGGTCCTGGCTCGTGGAGGTCAGGTTTGGGGGGGGGCTCCTGGCTTGTGGAGGGTAGGGTTGGGGGGGTCCTGGCTCGTGGAGGTAACGGTTGGGGGGGGGTCCTTGCTCGTGGAGGGTTAGGGTTGGGTGGGGGGGGGTCAGTGTTAGGGGTTAGGGTTAGGGTTAGGGTTAGGATAAGGGGTGATAACCAGAATTATGGATCCGCGGAACTCCAATAAACAAATGAAAATAAGGTCTTAGAGACATGGGACCTTGACCACGCCCCCCATTTGTGACCACCCCGAGTTGATTGGGAGCACTTTGAAGTGGGTAGGACATTTCGTTCCGGAGTAATTGCCAATTGAAATCGTGGGATTTTAACCGTGCATAACTTTTGAAAGGAATGTCGTGCAGTAATAAAAGACACACGGGTGTGTCCAGGGTGGTCAAAATATGCCTGATCGAGCTCATTTGCAAGTTTGTAGGATGTATCGTTGAAGACTTATAGTCAACAATCCTCTCAGCCAATCAGAATCGAGCGTCACACGGCGATTGAAAATATCCTTCAGAAGAAGTATTTGGCTTGGAAGTGGAAAAATACATTCGCAGATTCCAATTTGGAAGTTGGAACTCATTGATAGATACAAATTTGGAATCCACTGACAGATGCAAATTGGGAATCCACTGACAGATGCAAATTTGGAATCCACTGACAGATACAAATTTGGAAGTTGGATTTCATTGACAGATACAAATTTGGAATCCACTGACAGATACAAATTTGGAAGTTGGATTTCATTGACAGATACAAATTTGGAATCCAATGACAGATACAAATTTGGAAGTTGGATTTCGTTGACAGATACAAATTTGGAATCCACTGACAGATACGAATTGGGAATCCACTGACAGATACAAATTTGGAATCCAATGACAGATACAAATTTGGAATTTGGATTTCATTGACAGATACAAATTTGGAATCCAATGACAGATACAAATTTGGAAGTTGGATTTCGTTGACAGATACAAATTTGGAATCCAATGACAGATACAAATTTGGAAGCTGGAATCCAATGACAGATACAAATTTGGAATACACTGAATGATACAAATTTGGAAGTTGGAATTCATTGATAGATACAAATCTGGAATCCATTGGGGAGGTGTGTGTGTGTGTGTGTGTGTGTGTGTGTGTGTGTGTGTGTGTGTGTGTGTGTGTGTGTGTGTGTGTGTGTGTGTGTGTGTGTGTGTGAGTGATATCCTGATAGAATCTGCAGGATATAGCAGCTTCTGACAGGGCTGTCTGTTAGGGTTTTTCTCCACCTGCTGGCCAAAACAGCAAACGACAGCCTCAGTCAGAACAGGCCGATAAAATGAGCACAGTGAGTGGCTCTCTGTCTGTGTGTCATTGAATAATAATTATTGAGATAAAATTAAATGAATTGTTCAATTGTGTCGATTTTATTTTATTTGTTTTACCCCAAGACAGTAAACTGAACTGTGGAGCTGATATTGATATTGAGTAATAAAACCTAGATGCAACACCAGCACAGTTTCATATATGCAGCCCTTTATGGTTTTTGTTCTTTTTAAGTGGTTTTGAATGAATTGAGCCTCAGGTGAGTATTACATATTTGGAAGAAAGGACAGGTAGAAATGAAGCAGTGAAAATCATTAGGTGAACAACTTTAGAATTAGCACTTGGCTCCATCTGCTGGCCAAAACAGCAAACAACAGCCTCAGTCAAAATTGATTCGTGGTACCAGGGGCGCGAGGTCCGGGGCCTGCGTACTGACTCTTGTCAGTGGGAGGGGGGCTTAAGAGTGGGTCCACGGGCGTGGACGGAGCGCCGGGTGTTGTCGTGTGTGCAAGCTGGCTGGCTGATCCAGGTTTTTTTTAATTTATTATTTATTTATATATATATTTTATTTATTTATTTTTTTTTTTAATTAATTAATTAATTTTTTTTTTTTTTTTTTTTTTTTTACGTTGTTGAGGACCAGGGGGCTGCACGCGGTCTGTGTCCAGGGCCACGATGCCGGTGGTAGAGCCCGGGAAAGCAGCACTGTGCTGGGGGAGAGATGGCTGGCTGCTGGGGGGGTGCCTGGAGGCTACAGGGAGGGGGCCAGGACCCCGGTGGTAGAGCCCGGGACAGCAGCACTGTGCTGGGGCAGGGGTGGCTGGCTGCTGGGGGGTGCCTGGAGGCTCCACGGAGGGGGCCAGGACCCCGGTGGTAGAGCCCGGGACAGCAGCACTGTGCTGGGGCAGGGGTGGCTGGCTGCTGGCCGGGAGTGTCCGGCCTTGTGGAGGGTTAGGGTTGGAGTGGGGTTGGGATGGTGGGGTCCTGGCTCGTGGAGGTTAGGGTTGGGGGGGGGTCCTGGCTTGTGGAGGTTAGGGTTGGGGGGGTCCTGGCTCTTGGAGGTTAGGGTTGGGGGGGGGTCCTGGCTCGTGGAGGTCAGGGTTGGGGGGGGGTCCTGGCTTGTGGAGGGATTAGGGTTGGGTGGGGGGGGTCCTGGCTCGTGGAGGTCAGGTTTGGGGGGGGGCTCCTGGCTTGTGGAGGGTAGGGTTGGCGGGGTCCTGGCTCGTGGAGGTAACGGTTGGGGGGGGTCCTTGCTCGTGGAGGGTTAGGGTTGGGTGGGGGGGGGTCAGTGTTAGGGGTTAGGGTTAGGGTTAGGGTTAGGATAAGGGGTGATAACCAGAATTATGGATCCGCGGAACTCCAATAAACAGATGAAAATAAGGTCCTAGAGACATGGGACCTTGACCACGCCCCCCATTTGTGACCACCCCGAGTTGATTGGGAACACTTTGAAGTGGGTAGGACATTTCGTTCCGGAGTAATTGCCAATTGAAATCGTGGGATTTTAACCGTGCAAAACTTTTGAAAGGAATGTCGTGCAGTAATAAAAGACACACGGGTGTGTCCAGGGTGGTCAAAATATGCCTGATCGAGCTCATTTGCAAGTTTGTAGGATGTATCGTTGAAGACTTATAGTCAACAATCCTCTCAGCCAATCAGAATCGAGCGTCACACGGCGATTGAAAATATCCTTCAGAAGAAGTATTTGGCTTGGAAGTGGAAAAATACATTCGCAGATTCCAATTTGGAAGTTGGAACTCATTGATAGATACAAATTTGGAATCCACTGACAGATGCAAATTGGGAATCCACTGACAGATGCAAATTTGGAATCCACTGACAGATACAAATTTGGAAGTTAAATTTCATTGACAGATACAAATTTGGAATCCAATGACAGATACAAATTTGGAAGTTGGATTTCGTTGACAGATACAAATTTGGAATCCAATGACAGATACAAATTTGGAAGTTGGATTTCGTTGACAGATACAAATTTGGAATCCACTGACAGATACGAATTTGGAATCCACTGACAGATACAAATTTGGAATCCAATGACAGATACAAATTTGGAAGTTGGATTTCATTGACAGATACAAATTTGGAATCCAATGACAGATACAAATTTGGAAGTTGGATTTCGTTGACAGATACAAATTTGGAATCCAATGACAGATACAAATTTGGAAGTTGGAATTTATTGATGGATACAAATTTGGAATCCATTGGGGAGGTGTGTGTGTGTGTGTGTGTGTGTGTGTGTGTGTGTGTGTGTGTGTGTGTGTGTGTGTGTGTGTGTGTGTGTGTGTGTGTGTGTGTGTGTGTGTGTGTGAGTGATATCCTGATAGAATCTGCAGGATATAGCAGCTTCTGACAGGGCTGTCTGTTAGGGTTTTTCTCCACCTGCTGGCCAAAACAGCAAACGACAGCCTCAGTCAGAACAGGCCGATAAAATGAGCACAGTGAGTGGCTCTCTGTCTGTGTGTCTTTGAATAATAATTATTGAGATAAAATTAAATGAATTGTTCAATTGTGTCGATTTATTTCATTTGTTTTACACCAAGACAGTAAACTGAACTGTGGAGCTGATATTGATATTGAGTAATAAAACCTAGATGCAACACCAGCACAGTTTCATATATGCAGCCCTTTATGGTTTTTGTTCTTTTTAAGTGGTTTTGAATGAATTGAGCCTCAGGTGAGTATTACATATTTGGAAGAAAAGACAGGTAGAAATGAAGCAGTGAAAATCATTAGGTGAAACACTTTAGAATTAGCACTTGGCTCCATCTGCTGGCCAAAACAGGAAACAACAGCCTCAGTCAAAATTGATTCGTGGTACCAGGGGCGCGAGGTGTGGGGCCTGCGTACTGACTCTTGTCAGTGGGAGGGGGGCTTAAGAGTGGGTCCACGGGCGTGGACGGAGCGCCGGGTGTTGTCGTGTGTGCAAGCTGGCAGGCTGATCCAGGTTTTTTAAATTTATTATTTATTTATATATATATTTTATTTTATTTATTTTTTTTAATTAAATAATTAATTTTTTTTTTTTTTTTTTCGTTGTTGAGGACCAGGGGGCTGCACGCGGTCTGTGTCCAGGGCCACGACGCCGGTGGTAGAGCCCGGGAAAGCAGCACTGTGCTGGGGGAGAGATGGCTGGCTGCTGGGGGGTGCCTGGAGGCTCCAGGGAGGGGGCCAGGACCCCGGTGGTAGAGCCCGGGACAGCAGCACTGTGCTGGGGCAGGGGTGGCTGGCTGCTGGCCGAGAATGTCCGGCCTTGTGGAGGGTTAGGGTTGCAGTGGGGTTGGGGTGGGGGGGTCCTGGCTCTTGGAGGATAGGGTTGGGGGGGGTCCTGGCTCGTGGAGGTCAGGGTTGGGGGGGGTCCTGGCTTGTGGAGGGATTAGGGTTGGGGGGGGGTTGGTGGCTGGCTGCTGGCCGGGAGTGTCCGGCCTTGTGGAGGGTTAGGGTTGGAGTGGGGTTGGGGTGGGGGGGGTCCTGGCTAGTGGAGGTCAGGGTTGGGGGGGGTCGTGGCTTGTGGAGGGTTAGGGTTGGGTTGGGTGGGGGGGGTCACGGTTAGGGGTTAGGGTTAGGGTTAGGGTTAGGATAAGGGGTGATAACCAGAATTATGGATCCGCGGAACTCCAATAAACAGATGAAAATAAGGTCCTAGAGACATGGGACCTTGACCACGCCCCCCATTTGTGACCACCCCGAGTTGATTGGGACCTTTGACGGTGTCTCTATGTCTCTATTCTGATCTCCATCTGAGGAAGTCCTAGGAGGGCGCTCTAGGCTGGGTGGGTAACGCATTGCATCACTTCCTGTTTGTTGTTCGCGGTCTGTGTCTGTCTGCACGGCGTTACGGGCTCTGATTCTTCGAATCCTTATACTCTGATTTTAGTTTGTTTTGATAATAAAACACTACATCTTGTAAACTTCTCTTTGAATCGAGCACTTGTACCTTTTCTCTTATTTAACTTTCATTTCCACCAGTCACCGGTACATGTACCGTCTCCTGTCCTCTCAGCATGGCCTCCTCTCCCACCGTTTCTCCTTCTTACTGCTCAGTGTGTGAAATGTTTAGTTATTCCTCTGCCTCCTTTAGTGAAGATGGTAAGTGTATAAAATGTAGTTTGTTTGTAGCTTTGGAGGCGAGGCTCAGTGAGTTAGAGGTCCGGTTCCGCCAAATAGACCATAGTCCGGTTGACTTTGTAGCTCGTCAGGCTGAAGTAGCGGCGGACCGGCCAGGTGTAGCTGCTGGTAGCCGCCCCCCTGCAGCACCCGAGCAGCCGGGCAGTCAGGGCGGCTGGGGTGACGGTTCGGAGGAAGCGTAGTCCCAAAAGGCGCACGGAACACCACCATTCGCTTCACGTGTCTAACCGTTTTTCCCCACTCAGCGACACACCCGCTGAGAAACCGACCTTGGTGATTGGCGACTCTATTTTGAGGCATGTGAGGCCGACTCCAGCGACCATAGTTAGGTGCATCCCGGGGGCCGGAGCGGGCGACGTCGAAGCAAACTTGAAGCTGCTGGCAAAGGGTAATCGTAAATACAGTAAAGTTATCATCCATGTCGGCGCTAATGACACCCGGTTACGCCAGTCGGAGGTCACTAAAATCAATATTGTCTCGGTGTGTAACTACGCCAAAACCATGTCGGACTCCGTAGTTTTCTCTGGTCCCCTCCCCAATCTGACCGGTGATGACATGTTTAGCCGCATGTTGTCGCTCCGTCGCTGGTTGTCTCGGTGGTGTTCAGAAAACGACGTGGCCTTTATTGACAATTGGAAGACGTTTTGGGGAAAGCCTGGTCTGCTTAGAAGAGACGGCATTCATCCCACCCGGGATGGTGCAGCTCTTATCTCTAGAAATCTGGCTGATATTATTAGATCCTCCCCCTGACAATCCAGGGTCCAGGCCGGGGTGCAGAGCTGCAGTCTTACACGCTTCTCTGCTGCTTCTCGAGGACTATCGCCTGCCAATAAAAAGGTAGAAGTAAATGATGTAATTGGAGATTCTAACGAGGTGCCAAGTAAAATAGATTTAGTATCGATTCCCCGTCCTCCAAATCTTCACCAAGCGTGACGTAATAGAGGCGTTAACCAAAATAACCTCGTAAAAATAAAAACAAATACGCATTTAGTGTGAACTAAAGACCAAACAATTAGATGCGGATTATTAAATATACGATCTTTAAGCTCCAAGTCTCTATTAGTAAACGATCTAATTACTGAGACCCGGAGTGACATTTTCTGCCTAACAGAAACGTGGCTCCAAGAGGAAGAGTTTGTTAGTTTAAATGAATCGACGCCGTCCGGTTACGTTAATTATCATATTCCTCGAATCACAGGTCGAGGTGGAGGAGTAGCGGCGATCTACGACTCCAGTCTTACCATAAAATCCAAACCTAAATGCGATTATAACACATTTGAAAGCCTCACGCTTAGCTTAAAACTGCCGAGCTGGAAATCAGAGAAGCCAGTCTTGTTGGTTGTAGTTTACCGGCCTCCTGCTGGAGCTTATCTGGAGTTTCTGTCTGAGTTCTCAGATTTCTTATCTAGTTTATTGATCAGTACAGATAAAGTCATCATAGTGGGCGACTTTAACATTCATATGGATGTTGACAACGACAATCTTAAGTTGGCTTTTGATTCTCTTCTAGAATCGATGGGGATTTTACAAAAAGTTAACGAACCAACGCATTGTCTTAATCATACTCTTGATCTGGTCCTCGTCTACGGTGTAGAACTTGATAATCTGTTAGTGTCACATGTAAACTCCCTCCTATCCGACCACTATTTAATAACGTTTGAATTCAACATTGTCAACGTTACGCATAATAGGAGGAATTACTTTAGCAGGTGTCTATCCGATAAAGCTATCACTAAATTTAGGGAGGCCGTTGCTCTTCATCTTCTTACAGAGGAACATAGTGAAGCAGTTGAGGGCTGTGACCTCGGTTCTACCTCTGCAGACGTTGATTTCCTTGTTGGTAGCACTGCAGATGTGTTGCATACAGCTTTAGATGTAGTTGCTCCTTTGAGAAAGAGGGTCTCTAACCATAGGAGCTTAACTCCCTGGTTTAACTCACATATTCGTATGTTAAAACAGAAAGTGCGTAAAATGGAAAGAAAGTGGTACTCTAGTAGGTCTGTAGATATTTATTATGCATGGAAAGATAGTCTAATAGTGTATAAAAAAGCGCTTCGCAAAGCTAGAACAGCCTATTATTCAGTGTTAATAGAGGATAATAAAAATAACCCACGTTTTCTGTTCAGCACTGTAGCCAGGCTGACAAAGAGCCACAACTCTGTTGAGCCGTGCATCCCTGCAGCTCTCAGTAGTGAAGACTTTATGAGCTTCTTTAGCAATAAAATTGTCAGAATTAGAGAGGAAATCGGCCAGGCCCTCCCGGCAGTGGCTGTGGGAATTTCTTCAACCTCGGCGACTCCCTTATGCTCCGACCTGACTCTAGACTGTTTTGTTCCTGTTGACCTCTCTGAGCTGACCTCAGTCGTCAATGGATCTAAATCATCCACGTGTCTGTTAGACCCAATCCCTACTCGACTACTCAAAAATGTTTTCTCTCTGATTGGACCGACAATACTGAAACAGATCAACTTGTCCCTAGTCTTAGGATATGTACCACAGGCTTTTAAAGTCGCAGTAATCAAACCATTACTTAAAAAACCCTCTCTTGACCCAGACATTTTAGCTAACTATAGACCAATTTCCAACCTTCCATTTATCTCTAAAATTCTGGAAAGGGTAGTTGCAAGCCAGCTGTGTGAGCATTTGTATAGAAATGATCTATTTGAAATTTTTCAGTCAGGGTTCAGAATGCATCATAGCACAGAAACAGCACTGGTTCGAGTCTCGAATGACCTTCTTATGGCCTCAGATAATGGGTTAGTGTCCATACTGGTTCTGCTGGACCTCAGCGCTGCTTTTGATACTATAGATCACAGCATTTTACTGCAGAGGCTAGAGTATGTTGTTGGGATTAAAGGGACAGCTCTAGATTGGTTTAAATCATATCTGTCTGATAGATTCCAGTTTGTTCATGTTCATGAGGTTTCTTCCGTACAGACGAGGGTCTGCTATGGTGTCCCGCAGGGTTCAGTGCTAGGGCCAATCCTGTTCAGTTTATACATGCAGCCCTTGGGAAGTATTATCCGGAACCACGGCATTAATTTTCATTGTTATGCTGATGATACGCAGCTGTATCTGTCTATGAAGCCAGATGAAACAGAACCATTAGACAAACTTCAGATGTGTCTTAAGGACATCAAGGACTGGATGTCCAGAAATTTTTTGCTACTAAATTCTGATAAAACAGAAGTTGTTGTTTGTGGTCCCAAACAGCTTAGGAAGGGATTAGATGGTCTTGCGATGGCCTCCAGTAAAACTGTGCGAAACCTTGGCGGTATATTTGATCAGGATTTGTCATTTAAACAGCATATTAATCAGGTTTGTAAAACTGCGTTTTTCCACCTCCGTAATATCGCAAAGATCAGGAGCATCCTCTCGCAGAGTAATGCCGAAAAACTAATTCATGCGTTCGTATCTTCTAGACTAGATTACTGTAACGTGTTGTTGGCTGGATGTCCAAGTAATTCTCTTAACAGCCTCCAGCTGATCCAAAATGCAGCAGCGCGAGTGCTGACAGGAATCAACAAGAGAGACCACGTCTCTCCAGTTTTAGCTTCCCTCCATTGGCTCCCTGTAAAATTTAGAATCAAATTCAAAATTTTATTACTGGCATATAAAGTCCAAAATGACCTAGCGCCGCGATATTTGCAAGACCTTATAGAACCGTACGTTCCTAATAGAGCTCTCCGTTCTCAGGGTGCAGGTTTACTCGTAGTTCCTAGAGTATCAAAAATTAGATTTGGAGGACGGGCTTTCTGTTATCAGGCACCATCACTCTGGAACCAACTTCCAGTTTGGGTTAAGGAGGCTGATACCACCTCCACCTTTAAAACTAAACTTAAAACATTTCTGTTTAATAAAGCATATAGTTAGTGTACATTTAGTACCTTAATGTGTCAGGGCCAGTAGTCAAAGCTGCAGCTACAGGACCAGATTAGAGCAGCTCATCTTAAACATAGCTTCGGTGTAGATATGCTGTTATAGGCCTATGCTGCAGGGGGGCACCAACATGATCCACTGAGTGGTGCCTTTCACCTTCTCTGTTTCTCTTTGCCTTCTCTGTCTCTTCTTCACCTCAACCCTCATTTATTAACAATATCCCATAAACTTAATTGTGGTCCATTGTTCTTGTAGTTTTTTGTGCTTGTCTGGCCCTTCTTTTCCTCTTCTTTGCATGTCCTGCGGACCAGAGCCTCAGGAGCTGCTTGCTGACCTGCAGTTCCACCTCTGACCATCCCAGTGTCTGCCTTCACCTGTCTGTGTGGATGTCTGTTGGATGCTTGCTGACACCCCGACCTGCAGTCCTCATCCCCTTGTATCACCGTCTATCCATATATCACCCATAT